>JAPYKE020000686.1:0-161701 GCA_028554795.2 Sinohyriopsis cumingii | reverse complement strand
TATTAGGAGGTTGCAGTATGGATCATTTGGTTGCTTGCCATAAATATATTTGTTTAGATTATCCAAACGCTAATTGGATTAGATTTGTTTCATAGACTTTTTGTTTCAGAGACAGTTCATTATCCATATCTTTATTTATTTATATGGAAGGTATGAAAACCAGTCTAGCATCACAAGAAGAGAACATGGTGGCATTAAAGCATAGCCGCTTAGCGGATGGGCCAGCAAACTTAAACGTTGTTTAATCAAATTATACTTGCATAAAATCATATGAAAATTATTTATTTTCGCAGAAATTGCGAGTATTAAAATGGTTATGTCTTTAATCTGCTGAAAGACGATAAAACTAGTGTGTCTACTGCTATGGTGGCTCTCTTTGCTTCCTACCTGACAATGGTATTTCATTGTCTAGATGCTGTAAAGTAACTATGGGAGGTGAACATGCCTCAATTCAGTTTTAAGAACAACACAAACCAGAAATTCCTGATTCACAGATATATAGAATATTTAATTATTACACAAATATAGCTATAGCAGAAAGGTTACATTATAGCCTTGAGTTAAGAAATTTGCTAGGGGCCAATTTACAAAACTATCCCCTGCTACCTATATCAACATGGGAGGCTACCAGTAGTGAAAATATTGCAGTCCTGACTCTCTTTACAGTGGAAAGACCTTAACATAAAGAACAACCTTCCAGGAGGTTAGGTAGATTTATTCCTTCATTGATTTCATTTGATTGATTGATTGATTGATTGATTGATTTTTTTCTTTCTTTCAGAGATGGTCCTATAGATTTAGAGGCCGACTTCAAGCCAACATTGCTCAATACAACAGTATATATTATTTCCATGTCCTTACAAGTCTCCACTTTTGCAGTAAATTACAGAGTAAGTTACTAGAAAGTCATTGATTATTGTTGTTGTTCTTAAATGATGAACTTAGCGTTGTGGTTGCACCATATTGTGTTGGTATTGAAAAACTTGTAAAATTCTTTATGAAAATTCTTTCTTGTCACCATATTTCAGCTTTCTTTTACCTTTAATAATAGGGATTTTCCTTTTTTATGCCTGACTGTAAAGGTAGTCTTTGTCCTTCTGGTCTCAATTTCACTAAGTGACTCAAAATTGAGATTTTTGAATAACTTAATTATTGCTTGGATGGTATAAATAATTTTTATCACATTTAGCAGGCAGCAGGGATAAAAATACAGTCATATTGTCTTAAATTCTCTTGAGAAGAGTCTTGCTTTTATCACTGAGAGAATTTAGAAGATTTCCTCAGATTTGAAGAATTCTTCATGTATTTTTTCAAGAATAAAAAGGTTTCCATGTATTCAATTTAAAACGAAAAAGTGATCTTGCATCCCCTCTGCTATCTCTGCCGCTGACAAAAAAATATTGATATTATGATATGCATAATGAGAAATTTGTAGAAATTTAATGAAACTAGTTTTCTTGTAGGTTATTTTTTGAGGCATTGTCGTAGGGTATTTGTGTTCCATGAAGACCTTTCTAGCTTTATTGGATTCCTTTAGTTGATACTAAATTTGCTGCAGTAAAGTTGAGTGGATTGACTTCCAGCATGAGATAGAAATTCTTTTAATATGAACTCAGTGTAGAAACCTAAAGTGATGTTATGTAGCTTGTGTAATAAATTTTGACCACATATAAAGTATATGTCATTGATTTTGTACTTCTTTCATTTTTGGAAAATTTTAAGTACCTCTTACAGAATTTTAATGTCATTATCTTTTAACCTATAATACTGCATATTTACATTTATTTAGAAGGTTTTATCTTAAGTTTTTCTTGCAGTTGTGTCAACTCAAGCAGAAGCCATGATTAGATCATATTCTGTATATTTGAATTTCTATACGATGTTTTACATGTACATTTTTCAGTTGGGTGTTGGTGTAAACATTTTTTGGTTGGGTGTATATTTTCTTGTTATTTACTAGTTTGGGTCAGTTTCTTAGAAAATTGTTTTCTTGCCTTTTTTTAGGGAGAGCCTTTTATGGAGAGTTTGAGAAGTAACAAGCCTCTATTATATAGTTTACTAATATCTGGTGGAACTGTGGTGTGTCTTGCCAGTGGACTACTTCCAGAGGTCTCAGAAAAATTTGAGATAATAGAGTTACCAGCAGTTGTAAGTATCAGAATTAATGTAGTTTTCATAATTTATTTAAGTTAGAAAGAGGTTGTTTCCAGAGAGATCTTTTTGTACTACACTTAATTATAATAGAAATTGAACTTATTTCACTGGACTTAATAAATAATTTGAGTGTTACAGGCATCTTCTGTAATGAAAAGAGTTAAAATTTGGTAAGTATGCTGAAGATGCTCTTCTGTTAGGTCATTCTCCAGCCATTGTCATTTAGGACATTATTTTATGGTTCTCCATCCATTGTCATTTAGGACATTATTATATGGTTCTCCATCCATTGTCGTTTAGGACATTATTATATGGTTCTCCATCCATTGTTGTTTAGGACATTATTTTATGGTTCTCCATCCATTGTTGTTTAGGACATTATTATATGGTTCTCCATCCATTGTCTTTAAGGACATTATTATATGGTTCTCCATCCATTGTCGTTTAGGACATTATTATATGGTTCTCCATCCATTGTCGTTTAGGACATTATTATATGGTTCTCCATCCATTGTTGTTTAGGACATTATTATATGGTTCTCCATCCATTGTTGTTTAGGACATTATTAAACAGTTCTCCATCTATTGTCATTTAGGACGTTATAAAACAGTTCTCCATCCATCCATTGTCCTTTAGGACATTATTAGATGGTTCTCCATCCATTGTCTTTTAGGACAACCATGCAGATTTTTAAAGACTCTACCATGGTTTCAGGTCTGTCCTGTAATATTTCTAAATCAGAAACTATTCTCATAGAAAAATAAAAATTCCCAGATGCAAAAATATGTCCTGGAATTGTTATTAACTTGTCAATGTACTTTTTTTGATTACTTATGGTAGACTTTCAAATTTGTTGGATATGGTAGAACATTAATTCTTCAGAGAAGTTCATGGATGTAAAAACAAAACTGCTTGGTTGATGGGGCGGAAGAAATCTCTTCCGTATTGGAAAAGTTACTGGTATAAAAGCTTTGATTTACCTAAGTTTATTTATCTTTTTTTTCTTCAGCTTTACCAAATCTTCCACTCTATATACACACTAAACTGAATAAATTGTTTTCCCTTTTTTTTTAAGGGGATGTGACTGTGAGGGTTAAAAGAGATACTTTTATCATATGTTTTAGGGAAGTAGATTCAGTATGATGCAGTTGCACTCATTAGTGTATTTTATTAAAATTATTGGAATAGGTGTCTTTAATTGCCGATAATGGTGTATAGCAAACTAGAAAATCATATGTTGCAAAACTGTGGGTTTTGAACAGATATTTATAGAATATTGAAAGAGATTTGTGAACCCATATATTTTGGGGTGATATTATTGATGATTTATTACTGGAAAAGTGAACCCTCATCTGTTGAAGAATACTGGTCTTGCATCTTTTGAATTAACATGCATAATTTCACATCATTAACAAGATGGAGGTCAAATGGAGTTGTACTTTTATCAATAATTTTTTTAATGCATAATGATTTCTATCACATTTTGATGAAATAAAACAAGAAAGCACAAACTAACATACAAGGTGTGTGATACTGCAAACAACTTAGACCATGATCTGCCTGTGCATAATGCATTGGTAGATCAGGGTCTGTGTTGTTTGTTTTACTGATTACTCCTAACAAACTGTACAGATCTGCATCTACAGTACATTTTGCAACAGCCAATCTGGATCTGTACAGTTTGCAGTTGGGCTTAACTTATAAGCAAGTATATATGACAAAATTTTGCATAGTATTTTGCTCTCATCTCAAAGAGATCATCCAAATGGAAAAAAAACCCATTAAAAGCATTTTTTGAAAGTGGAAATAGTTTCTGTTGTAGTATCTGACATAAATTTCATTCTTAGGGTACGGAATTCCGTAAATTTATTTTTGAAGATGTGATAACTACTAAAGATTCAAAAAACCAAATGGTAAACATGAAATTCAGTCCAGATAGTTGTAGTGTACTTTTAACAAAGAGGAATGGACCAGTTCTTTTGCTTTGGCTAAATTTTTAACAAAAGATGCAAATTTATTAGTTCTCATTTTAGATTTCTTTGCAGAACTAGGGTTAGAAATCAGTCTTTGCCAAACATTCAGTTTAATAGGTAATACTGATAAGGAGGGAATAGAAAATGTTGAGTATTTATTCTGTGACTGTCCAGTTTTAGAAATTATTTGTGGAATCGATAAGAACTTATGACCTGAAGGTTAGATTAGCTGGCAAAATATGTTATTTACAATCACATTGTACATAGAAAGGTAAATCTGTCACATTATAAGAATTTTGTTTTATTTTCTGAAAAGCCTGGGAAAATATTAATAAAAGTTACTAACAGAATTGATAATTTTGAGAAAAAGTGGACCCCATAGTCAACTTCATATGATTTTTGAAAACACTCTAAAAGCTGTTTTACACTTTCATGTGTTTCTGCCAAGAAACACTCCGGAATTTGTGCACGTGTGAGAGAGTATGTGTGTGTATGCTTCTGCTTTTTATTTATAAAGAAAAAGCAAATGTTTGTGAAGGTCAGGTTACAAAACAAGGTAACTCTAATTCCCAGTACACCAGGTGAGACGATGATGTAGGATAAGATGTAAAGCCCATACAACTGTTGTTAAATTTTTATAAATACACACACACGCTTTGAAATTTCATTTTAATATAGGAGTTTTCAAAAACAGTTTTAACTTTTTTGCTACTTTTTACATCTTGATATATTATATTTTTAGCAGAATGTTATCACTCCTAATAAACATTGCAGTGTTCTGTAGGATGTAATAATTCATCCCCCCCCTCAAAAAAAATGATGTTTGTTAATATATATTTTATAATGAGATATTGAAATATATCCACATAGCAAAAATGATATCCCCACAGTAGTGATGCAGTTTTTAGAACTACTTTCTTTTCCCATTTAGGAAATATATCTACCCCTTTGAATGTTATTCAGATCTGTACTTCATTATTTTGGCCCATTTAATTTTTTCCTTCTTCTTTTGACTGCTGTCTCTCTCTCTCTCTCAGGTTGAACAGATCTTAAAATGTGTTAAGACTGTAGAACCACTAGTACATATTTATTTAGTCAGTAAGAAGGCACCAGTAAATAAAAATGACCCCTCCCAAAAAATAAGCTTCAAGTATGAATGTTTTAAAATTAACTAGCATAAACAGTTGCTGTTAGATATTGTGTCACCCATACAGTGTGCATTTAAGCACTCAACTTTACCAATCACTGCCGTCTCACCTATGTCCGCACAAGTTTGAGTCACAGGCTCAGCCAATGGTGGTATGTGAGAAAGCTTGTCAGTAGCTTCCTGTGGATCAATGGTTCTTCTACTTTGTATAACCTTTCAGACACTGAGAAATGGTGTTCAATCCAAACAACAGCAGTAAGTAGCATTCAAGGACACAAGACACACTTTTAGGAAAACCTCATGGGTACTGTAATAGAATTGTTTAAGTAGTGATTCTGACTCTCAATACAATCATAATCATGTTTGAAAATGATGGAGAAAAAACAGGCATTGATGATTGTTACAAACGGAAATTATGTGACAA
Source organism: Sinohyriopsis cumingii (assembly GCA_028554795.2). Lineage (NCBI taxonomy): Eukaryota > Metazoa > Mollusca > Bivalvia > Unionida > Unionidae > Sinohyriopsis > Sinohyriopsis cumingii. The sequence goes on along the minus strand of JAPYKE020000686.1, from coordinate 156,002 downwards.
TCAGAATTTGGGTGCTGCTTCTGTTACCAAAAAAGATGCAAGGTTGCCAAGGCCAGAAATTCGTATTTAAATCCAGAGATACACAAAGAAAAGAACTAAAATTTTTACAAGTAAACTCACTGTCATTAAAATCTTTTGTTTATGTATGCTATAATCTGAAGACTGTCGGATGTGATCTTTTCATAAAATTTCTATAGTTCTGTTTATACTGCTGTCCCAGCAATGTTTACTGAATAAATCTGTGCAAGAAATGTGTTGGACAGATTAAAAATTGCTTCATTTTCATTTGAAAACAGTTATTAATTTGACAAAATACGCAATCCAAAGTATTATAAATTTCAGAACTTCTTTTTATTGATACAGTAATGCAGCCATTAATGGCATTGGCACTGAATGGAAAAACAATCCATGCAAATTGATGATTTTTTTTAAAAGTAAATATAAGGAAATATTTGACTTGTGAAGTGGAATCATTTTGCATTGTTGACTTTGTTACTCATGACAGTACATGTTTCCCACTTAGCTTGTGAACTAATTACTTTTGTCAACTCAAAAACCGGAGAAAACCTCAATATGTCTTCTGCCATGATACACTTTTGCTTATGATGTTTATAGTTAGTTTTTCCCTTCATTATAATGCCACCCATCATTATGTTTCAGATATTTGAAACTTTTTGTGTTTTTTTTCCAGTTCCGGAATACAGTGTTACAAGTGATAGCCGCTGACATAGTTGGAGCCTTTGTGATAGACAGAATTTTCCAATTTTTATTTGGAAAAGGAAGGCTTAGGTCTATGTGAAGTATATTATTTCTGTTTCACAAGTGTCCACCAATGTTCTGAAAATGTGTATTTATTTCATGATTCTGATCAAGCATTGTGTTATACAGAATATGGGTCTAAGTGAACATACTGCATGATAGTCATGCCTGAAAATGCATTTATTTTATTTAGCATATGAAAACATTTTATCAAATAATATGCTTTCTTTCAGTCTGGAACCTTGCCTGTATTATTCATCTATCCCGTAACAGTTTGTACTTCTCTACAGATGTTAAAAACTAGGGCATTAAGGATATAAAATATCAGCAAAGTCATTTCTTTCATCAATTTATACTATCAAACCTGATTGTTGCTATGGGGTCTCTAGCATTGTCATCTTGTTCAGGTTTCAAACCAAATAGCAGTTTTCTTCTTAACATGGTTATTATATCTGCATGGGCAAGTCATGTTTTTCAGACAACAGGTGTAATGTTGTTTGCCATCAATAAGCTCCAAATAATGCTGGAAATTTACATAACTTTGAGTCTCACCACTGTCTGCATGGGTTCGAGTCTAGGATTTGGCCTATGTGGGTATGTGAGAAAGCTTACCAGTAGCTTCTCGTGGGTCGGTGGTTCTTCCCGGGGTTTTCCAGGGTTCTTCCTCCACCATTAATACTGGCTGCCATGCATAGCCTATTGTGTGCTGAAAAATGGCGTTAAACCCAAGAACAACAACAACAGCAACAACATAACTTTGAGAGTTACATCCCTTTGAACATATGTTTATGAGTCAGACCCGTTTATTTTGTTCATCTTTTTTAAATAGAAATATTAAAACTCAATGTTGTCACTACAAACTGCTACACTGCAGACATTGTAGCAATATGACTAAAATTGTTAATGCTATATTAAAAATCCAAACAAATAAAACTAAATGTTGCAAATATTAGATGCAGATAATAGTATTTACTGAAAAGGGACTGTTCTGGAAACTGGAAAAGGACAGTGAGCAGTCTGGTTGTTTACAATGACAGCTTCCATTTGGTTTGAAATGAGGACAAGATGACAGTGTTAGGGGCCACTGGTGATGCTTAGGGTAGAAGTTATAAATTGATGAATGAAATGAACAAGTTTGTGCACTTTTTATATCCTTGTTTTTAGTATTTAAAATTTCTGTGGGAGGGTACTGTGGCAGTAACCTTTGATATTTTAACTTGTGTACCAAGATGGTAAGAACAAGAACAGGTACAGTGCATTTATCAATGTAGAAGTGACATCCATCTATGAACAGGGCACACCAAGCCCTGTTATTACATAATCTACTGGCAGATGAGAGGATATGCCAAATCGGAACATTCTGAATCTTTCCCATTTCCTGCAAGAAAAGACCATGTGTATAGAGCTAAAATCCAACGATGAACAGTAGATGTACACCTGTTATTTCACAATCTTCTGGCAACTGGAACATCCTGTTTTTCTCATTGCCTGCTGGAAAATTACCTCAGATGTCAGTAATGGTAATTTTGAACTGCTTATAAGTCTGTGGTTGTTATTATGTCACAATAACCATATTGACATCATTATGATTTCATGACATACCGTCCATAATGCATACATAAGCAGGACTCATTGGAAACTTAATGATTGGTTCATTTGTTTTATTCAGAAGTTACAGGAATAACATAAAAAGTTCTAAGTGCCAGCATTGATTGTTAAAATGTTGTTGAATGTTATTTTCATTAACTGTATCTTATCATGAGGATCTGTTCTTTGCAATATCTATTTTCATCTGCCAAAAAATTACCAATTTGAGAAGCATCCTTATGATGTACCTTGTTATTTTGGAAATGAGACAAGGATGTTCCAGGTTCGTATATACTGTAACTTATTATGTCTTGTAAGCAGCGTAGACTTGAAAGCTTATTTCTATAGCAGATAAGAGTATTCATTACTCTCATTTAGACAAGCATTAAATGTGACGACATGGTGCTCACCGTAAAATGTTCCTTTCTTCCTAGCATAATCATTCATTAAGACTAGAGTTTTATGAAAATTAACTTAAACACTCATTGTTATATATACATTATTTCTAAAACAAAAATGAAAACAGCAAGAACTGTGAACAGGGTACATGGTATGCCTGCTGTAATATATGTGTATGAAATGGTGCGTTATGTAATTTCAATCAAAATCTTATTGGGAATACAGATTTGGAAATCAAAAGGGAAGGTGTGTTTGGTTAAACTGTAAATTTACAAGGTTTATTTATGGCTCCAAGTGTGACCAACTTGTGCAAATGTTGATAGAATTACAGTATGTATGTTAATTTTGGGGTTGTCACTTGCATTTGAGACTATAACACAGATACCAAAGGCTAGAATTATGAAATTTATTTGAATGCATCTTTAAGAACTGCATAATAGATTGTTAGTACAGACCCATAGAGTTGTTTTTCAAGGACTTGCTTGTATTCAAGAAGTATTTTTTCTTGCTGAAAATGAACCTTCTCCCGTTTCTTACTTTGCTTATCACAGGTACAAAAGTAGAAGAAAAATTTGGCTCAGTGGTTAGCATGCCATACTCATGACTTAAAGGGTGCAGGTTCAAATCCTACCATTGGACCAGTCTGAGTCAACTACCTTGGTGTGTTCATGGGCAAGGCAGTTTACTCCAATTGTCTCAGCACTAAATAACCTACTTGTGTTGCTGTGCTGTTAAGAACCATACCAAACCAAATCATTCAAACTATTTATTGTGGTACTGCAGCAAAGGGACACAACCTATTGACTACCATGTTGAGCATCATTCTGATTATTTATTCATTGTTTTGTGGTAAATACTGAAATTTAAAAAAATCTGAATTAAAAGTGCTAGAATTTATTCACAAGGATAAAGATTGTATGAATCATTGAGCATGCATGTCTGTCTGTCTTGGTGTTATATATATATATATATATATATATATATATATATATATATATATATATATATATATATATATATGTATGTTCCATTTTAAATGGTGTTTATGGGAGCTATACAGAAAGATATTTCTACTTGACAATGTCATCTAGTTCATTATAGTATAAGAACAGTATTTATTGATGTGAAATAGCAGTACAATTGGTTCTCGTGAGCCATTCATTTTAATTGAAGTATTCAGTAGGAATAATATAACACCTGCATTAATATACTAATGGGCTTTGTAATGAGGGACTGCACTGTGTGTGTGTAAATACACACATAAATCAAATTATGTTCACCTTCATTAACTTCACGATATCATACCATAAAAATCATTCCCCACACTGTGACATAAAATACTTAGCACATTCCCCACACTGTGGCATAAAACATTTGGCAACATCACAAAGCGGCATCAATGAGTAATGCAAAGTTCTTAACATTATGTGATAAAATCGTACACTTGAGTTGACTTTAAAGTTATTAAACTCACTGAATACAGTATTCCACTCCTTGTCAGCAGCATGTGGCATATAATGTTGTTTAACTCATTACTTCCATATTAAATTAACATGGGTGTAAGATTCTTCATATATACATGAAGACAGAGCAAGAGAAAATACTTGGAAAGATATGGTAAAGTCTAGTCTTAGTTGTGCAGTGCAAACTGGCATGAAAATGATAACAAAAATGCAAATGTGAATTGAATGTTTTAATTTTGAATGAACTTTTAACATTGTTTCCGTACATCATGATGTTATATTAAAAGGACTTTTAATTAGATGGAAATTGAATTAAAGCAAAACAATGTTACAGCATTTTGATTAGTGTTTTCTATATATTAATAACAGATTCCCATTTTGTGTAAATCAAGTAAATATATGGACAATATTACTTAAAATGCAAGTACCAGTATTTAAAATACATTTTCCATGTTTATGAAAGCTTGCCTACTCTTTTAAATATTTTTGTGTGGACCAAATCATGTTATTGTAGTATCCAGATTTATGTGTACATGGCAATGAATAATGTATTGTTACACCATTTTTAACTCTAGGAATGCACTTTATTTCTGTTCAAAACTTGCATTAGACAGGATCATTTGTTCTAAAAAAAAGATAATGATCTATCTAACCAAATGCCTAACAGTTAAAGTCATTCAGTGTATGATAATTTTGCTTATATTATCTGTTTGCAGAAAAGAACCACAATTTTCACCCTGCTTTAATACCTGTTGACAAATTCCGATTCAGAAGTTGTCATGCTGTACATGAACAGAAAGGTTCCATCCCAAAATGTAACATTATAATTGAATACTTCAATTGTATGTACATGTTTTTTCACTCTTTGTACATGTTTAAAACGGAGAGAATTGGCAAATTTCATTTAAGTTAATAAAAAGAAGTGCAAAAACACGTCTTTAGTTGTTGTTTCATAAGGGCTGTTCCAGTAAAATATACTTGAAGTAACTCACAGATGCAATTTTAAAATCTATCATTTTCGTATAAACTCTATGAATAACCATAAATATTTTTAAAAAGTGCCTTCCTGGATTACATATATATTTTTAAAAAGTGCATTCCCTGGGCACCATGTATGTTTTAATGGAACAGCCTTAAGCAATTCTCTAATTATCCCTTTTTTTAATTGCAAAACATGTGCCTCAGTAATGCCTATCGAAGATTCTTTATTTATTAGTTGTAACAGAAATGTAAAAATATGTCATTTAAATGGAAAATTTTGATTTAGTGGCAAAGTCAACAAGTAAATTATAACTTGATATAATGAACTGAGTACTAAAATGTTATAACATTATAACTGTCACTTCATTAAAACTGAGTCCAGCTGCAAACTGCACAATTCGTTGGTAGATCTGGATCTATGCAGTTTGTTATGAGTAATCATTAGAACAAATAACATAGACCCTGATCTGCCCTTGCATTATGATTAGGTCTTTGTTGTTTGCAGCTGGATCCATCTTATTAGTGAGTATATATGGTACATGATATTGCACACCTGCACCAAGATCATTGGTGTATGACCATTTTCAGTAAAGGTAAAAAATGTTAAGCATTGTGTGATTGTACTGTATCTTGGATTGCCACAAGTATGAGTTATACAGTTCTGTATCACAGATTTGTACAGGATATGATTTACGTAGTACATTATCACAGATTTGCATTTCCAGTAAGTTTTACTAAAATCATGGGAATCACATGTAACTAGGATCCATTTGTGGTACCTAAATGCTGTAGATCACACAAATCAAGGGATATTCATCACAAATCTTTGTCACAACATATTGTGCATTTACTGATCTGAAAAAAATGTCACAATGCTAAATAAAGTATTTTTATTTACAACATGATTTCATTCCTTGGGGCACTAAGACAATACTTTGCAATACGATTCCATTCCTTGAGACATCAAGACCATACTTTGCAATATAATTTTATTCTTTGAGACATCAAGACAATACTTTGCAGTACGATTTCATTCATTGGCACTGCTCTGGTGGCCAGGTGGGTAGAGTGTCTGCTTCAGATGCAGGAGGTCACAGGTTCAAACCCCAGCCGAATCATACCAAAGAATTAAAAAAATGGTACTAATAGCTGCCTTGCTAGGCGTTCAGCATTAAGAGGTTAGTGTTAGGACTGGTTCACCTTATGTCAGGATAATGTGACTGTGTGGGACATTGTGCTTCATGCCTGTGGCATGATGCCCTACTACTAGACCGCTTTAAACTGCCACACTGCAGCAGACCTGCCATCCCTTACAATTTTGCTGTAAGCCTTACGAAAATTAACCTTAAAATACGGACTTTTTTTTTTAAGCATACAAACAAAAACTATGGCAAAATGATTGTTGAAGAAAAGTCTGGATGATTGGTTAATCTGTGATTGATATGGATCAGGTTTCATATTAGAATTAGTGAAATTAGGGAACCAGACTAACTTTACAGCAGCACTCCAGATGCTTTAAACTACACCTATTTGTTCATGTGAAGTGTCTGCATGATCAAACTGTTAATTATAGATATATTTTTTTTAATGACATCCTGAAAGCAATGCATGTTTAAGATGAAAGGGAAAATATGCTTCCAGAAAAGTGGTATTAATCAACACAGTAGAAAAAAAGGAGTATTCAGATTCTTGTGAATAAAAGCTGGAAAGGACACAATTACATTTATTGGACATCACATGCCAATTTGAGTATGTCTCGTGGCGGGAGATATGACTGCCATTGTCATGTGTAATGGAAAAAGAATTTCCAAGAATTATGTCAAGTTGAGATACACCAACAAGCCATTGAGTTGCATAGGGTTTGGAACTAAAGTTTGTGTAACTGTACTAGTGGTAAATAAAGACTACGTGTACTTTACAAACTTTTGATTGAACATAATGTTTATCGTTGCTGCGTCAAACTTTTAATTTTGTTTTCCGGCTTTAAAATAGCAGTAACTGTTACTGATATTTTGTTATACCTTACTGAAAACTGGTCAATTCAACTGCCTTACTGAGATGGACTCGTCAAGGTTGGCAGGGCTGCTGCAGACATTTTAGTGATATGACTTATTTTTTTTAAAAGCTAAGTTAAATATCTAAATCACATACACACACACACACACGAAATAAAGTGTTTTTTTTTACAACATGATTTCATTTCTTGGGACACTAAGACAATACTTTGCAATATGATTTCTTTCCTTGAGACATCAAGACAATACTTTGCAATATGATTTCATTCCCTGAGATCAAGACAATACATTGCAATATGATTTCATTCCATTGGACAGCAAGACACTACTTTTCAATATGACTTCATTCCAAAGACAATACTTTGCAAAATGATTCCATTCCTTGAGACATCAAGACGATACTTTGCAATATGATTTCATTCAATTGGACAGCAAGACAATACTTTGCAATATGATTTCATTCCAAAGACAATACTTTATAATACGTATGGAATTCTCTATCTATATGAATTTAATGAGGTGCTTATTCATCTAGTTAAATATTTCTCAATAGTACATTTGTTCCTGCATGTTAGCTTGGTTTACTCTGGGTGTTCCAGAATAATTTGTATGGCAGAAGTCTGTTTATATGAACACTCAATGTTCACACAATTGTTTTCATTTTATAAAATGAGCTTTGATCTTTCAATCATATGACAACAGTATATTAAAGTATGGCTTCATTTGTTATTAACATTTTCTTATTTGAATATTTTATTATGTGGTTTTAAAACTTATGTATCAGCATCTGTAATGTTCAGAGCCCGACTCAGAATCCCAAATAATGAGAAGGATGATTACCAATGTTATAATAATAAAATTTTAACAGAAAATTATTGAGATAAAACAAACAGTGAATAGACAATAAAATAGTGTGCAGGTTCTCAAACTAATTGTCATGGCTTACTTGTGGGCCATGGCATTGCTATAGGTGAGATATAAACCATACCTAGAATACCAGAAGGGGGCATGGTCTTGTTGAAGGCGATATAGTAGCCATACATAGAAATACCCAGAAGTGGCACACACTCTTACTACAGGAGATATTTTAGCCATACACAGAATACCCAGAAGTGGTCCGCAGTCTTGCTACAGGAGATATTTTAGCCATACATAGAATACCTAGAAGTGGGCCACAGTCTTGCTGCAGGCAATATATTAGCCATACATAGAATATCCAGAAGTGGACCACTGTCTTGCTTCAGGTAATAACAACTGAATACCCAGAAGTGGGCCAAGTCTGCAGGTAATATACAGCCATACAAAGAATACCCATAAGTGGGCCACGGACTTGCTGCAGACGATACATTAACTGTACATAGAATACCCAGAAGTGGGCCATGGGTGCAAAACGTTTGAGAACTATTGACAAAGTGCATAAAAAATGTAAAAGAAAGAAGAAAGAAAAAAAATGCCAAAAATAAAATGTTTCACTGAAAATTCAAAATGTGCTCTGTTTCTACTTCTGTTGTTTGTGATTTCTTATTTAGATGATAAAGTTGAAAAGTTTTACAGATACAACTATTCAAAATGTTATGGGGATGTAATTCATTACACTGATTATCATTTCCTAATTATGACAGCATCTTGCATGAGGGAAATCACTTTAAATCAAGGCAAATCAATACTTGATAAATGATCTGTTTACATGTTTTAGTACAAAACCCATCAAGGATGGTTACCAAACCAGCTTGCATTAATTATATCTCATTGATATACAACTCTGTACAAGTTTTCAAACATCAGAACTCATTGTATAGAAAACGTGATAGTCTGTTGCTTCAAAGGTATACATTAAAGTGCATGTCAGCCGGGGCTAACATCCATTTAATAAGGATAGGTTAACACCACAACACAATACAAAAACCATGATTACTTAATCTTTGCCTGGAAATCATGTAATTATTTTTCAACTTGTCTCTAATCAAGAAAAGTTTTAATGAGAAAGTCTTGTCACAATAACTGCAAACTTCAAATCTTCTTTTTTCATCTTCTAAAATGCATAGATTATCCTCTGTTCCTTTTGAAAGCTAATGCTGTAGGTTGATATCTGCAATGTTCTCACAACTACAGATTCCTCCTAATTTAACATTTTTTTAATGATATATAATACATATAATAATCTTTTTTTGACACAATAGATTTAAATTAACATTCACCTGTAGAAAGGCACACTGTATGGATAATAGTTATTAATATCACTGATAAAATGGGAGATTTAACCTAGTTTTAAATTCAGGTTTAGAGTTGAGTGAACAAATCTCCAAATGTATTCTTTGTAAACAACATTTCAAAACTATCTGATGATATATGAATGCACTCCATCAGTTATTCGTTTGAGAATTGAGAATTTTGCTTGAAATCACTTAATTTTGATTCTGAGTCAATATTGCTAAAATCTATCCAGATAATTAAATATGTGTAGCGCAATCGTCCACATCTTTTTATTGCAGAGTTGCTAAATCTCTTCTCTGACATCATCAGAATGCTTAATATTAACGAGTTCAACAGAAGTTACTTCCCCCTGAAATTGTATTGGAGCCTATGCCCCATTCAAAGCATAGTCATAAAATGAAGTACCTAGGATAATCTCATTTTTGTGGCAAACCCACAGCAATTGATTCAAATAAAAGTAAAGGAAAGTACCTGGAATAGTCTCATTGCTGGGGCCAAACCCACAGAAATTGATTCAAACAAAAGTAAAGGAAAGTACCTGGTATAGTCTCATTGTTGGGGCCAAACCCACAGAAATTGATTCAAACAAAAGTAAAGGAAAGTACCTGGAATAGTCTCATTGTTGGGGCCAAACCCACAGAAATTGATTCAAACTAAAGTAAATGAATTCACAGTTGTTTTTTCTAGTCCACAATATCAGTTTAGTATTTTTTAACTGGATAAGAGAAGTAAAAGTTACTTTTTAAAAAAATTTATTTGAAATCTTGCTAGGAAGTCTTCATCCCCTTTTTCATAGGGATACCACAGTATATAGTTTGTGTCCCAGATGTTGTTGTAGAGGTTAAAAGCAACACCAGTAATATCCTGTTGTTGTATTGGCTTTAGTGGAACAGGAAAAGGTGATGGAGCATACGAGGTTGTGCCAATGCTGACAAGAGGAACATCAAATGTAAGCAGCTGGAGTCCATTCCCATTCTCATCTATGTAGTATACACCACTATCAACAGCTAGAAAAGAAAACAATAAATTAAATACATATGTTTACCACAAATATGCCTTGACCATTTCTCTAATGAAAATACAGGTGTATTATTACAATAAATTGGCAAACCAGTTCTGTGTAACTGCATTAAGAAATAAAAAATAACTGTATATTGACTCCAATAAATAAGTCAGAATTAGCAGAAGCCAAAAAAGGTCACAATGACTTAAATTTTTGGACGTTGCTTCGCTATAATTTTTTCTACAATTTATGTTTTCTGACACAATCTAGGAAGATCTGCAATGTCATTTTAATGTAAAATTCAAAGCGTGTTTGCCTTTAATTTAACTGATAACAAGTTCGCTTCATTTGGTCACCAATTGTTTATGGTGATCATGAACTTCCTTGAACTAGTATAATTTAAAATTCTTAATTGTATGTATGTATGTATGTATGTATGCATGTATGTATATATGTATGAATGTATGTAGGTATATATGCAGACAGACAGATAGACATTTTATATTAAGCCATACTCAATAAATAGCAATATCAAAGAATGAAAAGAAATATAATTTAATGCTGTAATATATTTAATATATTTAAATATATTATTCAGTTTCAAGTAGCTTGTCCATAGCCTTGTTTAGGTCCTCAGGTGAAAGCCCTCAAATTCTGTATTACTATCATCATCCATATTGTTTAATTTTTTTGTCATTTCTGATCAGTGCGTTTTCACTTCCGCTCTGACTGACACTGATGCCAAACACCTTGAAAGATTTCATTATCATTGTGTGCTTTTCCTTCAATGTGTCCATGGCATTTACAACCAGTCCAATACAGTCTGTTTGCTGGCTGTCTTGATCCATCCATTGCTGCTTTCATCAGATGATTTTAATGCATTCGTAGCATCCCAGCTGCAGTGGAGGTAGCTCTTGACAGGTTTATTGATGCTCACATCCAGAGGCTGCAGCTTGGATGTGCAGCCTCCTGGTATTACTGCTAGCACAGCATTTCCATGCCGCAACTGTTTCTTCACGCCATCAGTAATGTGAGCCCAGAATGAGTTCATAACATAGTGATTGCTCTCTTCTGGTGAATGGCAAATAAATTTCTTAAATCCATCGCAGCATTAGTGTTTTGTCTAGCCATGCTTTCTTTTGAACCGCAATAATCCACCATTTTGGTGCCTTCAGATCTAGATGTCTCTTTCCCTTGAAAATAATCACTGGGGGTAATAGTCGCTAGTACCTGCAATGGCTAAAACGACAGTAATATGTCTCTTCTCTGCTTCAGTTGTATGAATAAGAATGCTTTTCGTTCCTTCTTTGTCCACTGTTTTCCCTGGCACAAGATCAAAGTACATCAGTGTCTCATTCATGTTAATAATAAACTTATCGTCAAACTCATCCTCTTCATGTCTAGCCATCACAAACTTGTGGAACGAAGCAATCATTTCTTCCAAATCCTTGGGTAAACGTTGGGCAAGAGAGGTCCTGTTTCTGAGCACAAACCCATGTCTTTACATGAAACTATCTCCCCAAGAACGATTTTCATGGAATTTGCTATACGGAAATTCTGTAGAGGCAAGCTCCTTGGCATATATACATATTCCCTCAATACTAACTGGAATTTGTAATTCACACTGAGTGAGCACCCATTGAGCTATCTTAGCATCCATAGCTTGTCCATATTAAATGGGTCGTCCACACTTAGGCAAATGTCCATTCAAGTTCAGATCTGCAGAAAAGTCAATTTTCATCAAGGTACTCAACTTGGATTTTGGAATCTTGACTTTTTCCACTGTAGGTCTAATTCCCAGAAGTTTTGCATTGTTAACGATATCCTGCTTTTACTTTAATGTATAATGTTTATAGTGACCATGTACAGAACCGGGTGGAGCACTCTTGGGTTCAAGATAATCAGACTCGTCATCAAGAGCAGCTTTCTTCATAGGTGGTTCTTTTGTGATGCATCCTCAGAATCATTAATTCGAAATTGACCACATTGTTTCTGTGGTCAGCCTACTGGCCTTTTTGGAGATGATTTTGGCAAGGGAGAGTCCCTCCATGTACTAGGCAGTGCTCCCTCACTTGCTGCATAACACTGATAAACTTATCCATCAAAATTATTACAGTACTAACAATATTATGTTTCACAACGACAGCTATCCAGTATATAAACTTTTGATAGTAGTGGATATTTTATTTATACTTTATATTTTAATTGCTTGATTCAGCTAACAAAAATATGATTGGTTGTCAGTGTAGACATAGTTACACACAAAACCACTTCAAACGGGTGTGACAGTTATGGCTTTGATTAGAAACCATGACCCCTGCTTTATATCATTAAACAATACATCAAAGAGTCGGTATGGATTAGTAAAATTCATTGGCATTGTGCAACAAAACAACCCCTTATCCCTGAGGCATTATATACCAAGGCTGAAACATAGTTATTGTTCTACAGGTAATAAACCTCTTTGTAGATGATAAATAATGAATGTGGGTGCTAAATGTTTGGTACATCATGTGCTCTTTTAATGAAATCCAGATGGCTGCCTTTTATTTCCGAACACACCTCTCAAAGAAATCCCTCAAGTTATATTATTAACAATTATCACCAAGACACCCTGAGATTTCCGACATGAATCAAAACAATCTTTGAGCAGTCGATTGTTTCAAGTCAGCAAGCTCTGCTCATTTTGAAGCTACCCTTGGCTAGGTGGGAAAAAAAGAAGAGAGAGCCACAACAAATAGATCACTTTTATTTAAAAAGAATACCAACATATTAATCATGCCGACTCATATATTGCAACTTGCTTGTTATTTATACCCTTCCTAGGCGTGCATACAACACTCACCCCATATGGAGCCTCTCACCCTTGGTGCTCTAAGATTAGCCACCATACATGTACTGGTATTTCTACTCTCAATACTAAAATGTTTCTGTCATAAATATCTTAAGAATTATAATTCCAAAATCTTTTTATTCAGTTTGTATTAATATCTTAATTACACAGAAATAAAGCTTACATGCATTTGTAATGTAGATTTTAATGATCACCGACTAAACTGGATTGCAAGATTACTAATATAGCAGTTCTTTTGGAAAATACACACAATCATGGCTCTATTACATGTATGGCTGTGTTTTCTGGTGGATGGATATGTATCAAATAGACAAAATAGACTAGTAATGCCTGTTTTTTTATTCATTATCCTTTCCGTGGTGTTAGACAAAATACTTGTTTTACTTCATGACAGCACGTCGTCATGTGAGTTAATGGTAACTTCGTTATGGAGGCGGAAATAAATCTTCACCTGTATGTTTTCGGACACCTAATTAAAGAATTTAATATGTATTCGGTCAACAAAAAAGTGATTATTTTTTGCAGTCTGAAACATACGGTAAATACAGTAGCTCTCTCAATCTGCATACAAATATAAGGTCTGATGATAATACAAGAATAGAACATAAACATAAACTGAACCAAAGCCTACACAGCACAGAAAGGTCAACTTGAATTGCTATTAATGGAGATAAATATCATTTTTTTAAATCATATTTTTGTAAATCTGATAAAAGAATGTTAGGGTTTACATGTCAAGTCCACAATCAAAACATTGCTGCAAAATGTATGACCCTGATTGCAACATCAAAAGACCAAGTGAGCATGTTGCAGAAAGAATTGTCTTATCTTCAAAATGACTCCTTCAAATCATGAAGAAAATCAATCACTGGGTCTATGAAGTGTAAGTAAATGAAAAGCTTGAACAAAAACCATAACCAACTATTGACACTGATGCCAGCACTGCCAGAAAATTGAAAAATGCCTTGGTTCCCTTAACTTGGACTTAACAAACATTAACCAAATGCTTTGTGACTTGATGATGGACTATATGTACAGAATTCCATTATCCATTGATTTCTTATTGAAGATAGACCAGTCTTTTTCAAACAATTTCTGCAGTATGTTGGAGAAATTGACATTGTGTTCTGCATCAGTATGCTAATTAAGGACCCAAGTTTCAACAGACTTTTCTTTTTGCCATTAAAACTCTGATCTAATTTCAACCTACATATGCCATTCTTCTCCAGCAAAGTCCCAGCTGTCAGAACAGATATTGCAGGCACGGGAATGATGAAACTTGCCTGAGTTCATAGACTGCAGATCCTTTATTGACACACAACAAATGGTTCACAACACTGTAGCTATTGGCTCAGTCTGGTCTAAAGTTATATATTTAAGCTTGACATATCCTAGACCCCTCTGTTGAAGCTGCTGCTTAAAGACAAGCTTCCGAGTCAGTCTTACCCATGCCTTATGTACTAGGCAAGTCAGTTTCATCCATGCCTTGTGTACTAGACAAGTCAGTCTCACCCATGCCTTGTATACTAGACAAGTCAGTCTCACCCATGCCTTGTGTACTAGACAAGTCAGTCTCAACCATGCCTTGTATACTAGACAAGTCAGTCTCACCCATGCCTTGTGTACTAGACAAGTCAGTCTCACCCATGCCTTGTGTACTAGACAAGTCAGTCTCACCCATGCCTTGTGTACTAGACAAGGCAGCTCAACTCTCAGTCTCCAGTTTCATAGTGGATTCCACTAACCTTCAGCTCATGGAAAGAGAAGCACACCTATTCACAACTACACTACTAAAGAACCACCAGAAGGCCATCCTCATAAAGCTACCTTACAACTTCCTATTCCATGGCCATATAGAGGAAGTCAGAAAACAGGTTGCCAATGATGCCAGCCTTGTGCAAACCCAGTGATCCTGAGTTTTCCGAAGGGGTCACCAGAGAAGTAATACAATAAACTCCTCTACAGCAGGCCAGACTGGGAAACCCTACTTCAAACATTGGGTCCAGTTTCCTACAGCAAGTAATGACAAGACACTGAGAGAGAAGCACTAGTAGTAGACTAGCTTGTCTCCAGGTCTGCCTACTTGCAGGAAATGGCACCATGCCCATGCAACCCTTTTCTCATGCCCAGTTAGGGCAGAAGAATAAACACTTTATCACAAATGGCAGAGGCTATGTCCAACAATCTGTAGCTAGTGCGAATTGTTGCAGAGGGCTTCCCCATCCCTGCAGTCAAGGATTCCCTTTGCCAAAGATGTACTCAGAGACCCATACAAGGCAGATGCTCCACATCTGGAAATAAACACATCTTACGAAAAGGTGGCAGAGACTGTTCACAACACAAACTCACTGGGAATCTACTCCAGACTTGTAGTTCCCAGGCAAATGGCAAGTTCCCATCAGTCTAAGATCTAGCAACCCAAAAATTTGAGCACCCAGGTGCAGAATGGAGTATAGAAGTTCAGTTCTCAATGCTGCAAAGAACGGAAATCTTGCAGTCAGCTTAGACTTCCAATATGCATGCCTTCACATTTCCATTTTCAATTCCCTCTGGGAATTTTGAGGTTTGTTTAATAGCATTCCTTTTTGTTTAAATATTAGTTTATTGGTCTTCAAGAGAATCCTGGACAGACCTCCAGCTGAAACAAATGCAAGCAGGGTTTCCATCCCTACCCATAACTGCTGAACCTGCATGCCTGGCTCATATTAAACATGCTCTATGAAAAATATTTCAGCAAACAAGTGGAGAACAAAGTTGTTTAGGCATGAAGTCCATGCTTTGAAATCCTAAAAGGGAAAATAGAGAGTTCTCTACCATTAGAACGAGTAACAGCTCTCCTTTGAAAGCTGCAGTACACTAAATGGTCAACTTTGTCCTATGGATTTCTGAGGCAAAGAAGCTAGTTCTGATCCAAAATTCAATACCTACTGTTCCATGATCTCAGGCATGCTTTGTCTTTATACAATATAGGATATATACAACACTCCCTTGATAACTCACGCCCCGATAACTTGCAAACCTGCTTATAATGCGGGGTTAGGCATAGATCCCATTTTTTTAAACCAGAAAATAACCAAAAAATTGATCCCTAGTTCTTGAAGAAAATCGCGATCCAAATTGGCAACTGAAACATTGATATATCGCTCGTTTTATGGTGGAAAACGGTAGACAGAACCTGGAAATTTTTATCAACATTTTGAAATTATCAACTTTTAATAAGAAGTCATATAACTGGTTAAAAAAAATTTCCAAACGACATTCTTAGTACATCGTAATTAAAGATATTCAAGGAAATTTTGATCAATGATGTAACTTATGTCTAGTTGTAGGCAGTACATTAATATTTCAATGCCAATTAAATAAGTTTTGCTAAGTGAAATTTGTGTTTTAAATCTATCTTTTCATTCTTCTTAAGTGTAATCATCATAAACGCAATGTGTATTTAAGTGTAAAATGTGGCAATCAACCATAACAGCTATGTCTGCAAGTGTTTCTCTGAGAACCTAATTAAGTGCCGATCGTGTTTTGATAACTAATTTGTGGAAGTATTTGTATTGTTGCACTGAATTAAAAGTTGGCCTCCTGTATTATCACGTTAATTATGTCTTTCGAATCAAATAAAGGAGGTGGAATATAAGAAAAGGTAAAAGGCAAATCATATTCACTTAAAATCTAGCTGCCCCAGTCGAATGTCGGGTGAACTCGCTTCAGGTGATCAATCGAACACTGTTATAAATGTTATTGTGTATGTAATATAAACTACTTTAAATTAATGGACTTATTCATAACTGATCAAAGATAGCAAGTCAACCAAGCGAAACAAATACTTCGTAAAATAAAGAGCTTGGTTTCACAGATACGCACCTTTGTGGGCAAGCAAGTTTTAGATACTTCCTGAACTGGCAATTAGAGATCTCCTCAAGGATGATAAGAAGTTTCACTATTACTTCCGATGAAATCACAACATCAATATTGTACTAAGTGAACAATATAAAAATTGAGTTTCGACAAAGACAGTTGTCTTGCAAAATAAATGTCCCTAGTTTTTGAAAAAAGGAATCTTGTTTGGTGGTGTATCAACATTTAGTCTAGTTCCCTTCTTCATTGACTCCCAACTTGGCAGAATGCTATTAAATACCACTCTGGGAACCATACTAATCAACAAAACAAAAAGCAGTGACGTAATACATAGATATTTTCGCATACACATGATGGTTGTTGAAACCAGTTTAAACAATCTTACAAATGTTGGACATTTTGAAAAAAAAAGTTATTTATACAGAATAGCAAACAACTTCATTAGAAAAAGCGCATTATTAACAATTATTATCGATGTGATTGTAAAACAGGATTCAGTCATTAAACAGCCAAGTTTCCTGACCCCCCCCCTCCCCAGGTTTTCTCTATGTCTAAGCGGATTTAAAAGAATTTTGGAGGTCCCTTATGCACTTGCTTATAGTGCGGTCTATGTTTGTGGACTCTGTTGTGTGTGAGTTATCAAGGAAGAGGTGTATATCAAATTTCATCTTGTCTCAACTGAAGGTCTTGTTCTCTTTGTCTGAAATGGAACCTACTGCGGGTTCTGATGTGGTTTATATAAGCCTTGCTAACTTATCTCAAATGTAAGACCCTGCTTCCTCGTCACTCTAACTTCTGCATGCAGAATCAGTACCAGTTGACCCAAACTGTTGGTAATTGCATCATCGTGATTCAATTTATCTCGTGACAACTCTGGATTTCATTGCCAAGAGGTTCCTACATGTGGGAAATCAGTCTTTGTCTTGAAACAATTGCTTTCCTTTGACCCTTTGAGAGAGACAACAAACAACGGACAAATGAAGAACAACAGGCTATCCCATAAGGTCTTATGCTACAAATCCAGAAACAAGAGTCATTTTGTTTAATCACCATATAATTACTACATTTTACCACAAGAGCTCCTTCTGCAACACTCAAAGTGCACTTGGTATTAATCAAAATGTTACATCAGTGATATCTTTATCAGTCATAATCTTTCCTTACCATGTACATACTGACTTCCATTGAGGACAACATTGGATGGATCAACAAGGTATCCCACTTTAGACAGCCACCATCTTCTCTGGTCAGCAGAGGATTCTGGGATAGGAAGTGGGCTGAAGTAATACATCACACTCTCGGGGAGTCTTGTCACTGTCTTTTTGGACCAGAAGAGTGTAACATCAAAACCTGTAATATATATATATATATATATATATATATATATATATATATATATATATATATATATATATATATATATATATATATATATATATATATATATATATAATGTACCTCTAATGAACCAAGGCTTATTTTGCAAAGTTCCTGTAGTATCAATTTCATGTAAACATTTTCTCTAGTACCTGGTACTAGTGAAATGTCATGCATACTTACCAGGGGCAGGTAATACCTGTGCCAACATCTGGGAGGTTGATACTTTTAAATGCAATTCTTCATAAATGATTCAAATAAAAATGTAAAACAACAATGAATATGCAGTTTTTAGGTATGGAAGATTCAAAAACAAGTTTAAAAAGAAACTCTAAATTTGCCCATTAAAAGACCGACTTGTGTTCTCTCTCTAGCTTGATTAAAGTGGAATAGCCCTAAACAAATTTGCTGGTTTCAATAAAAGAGAGCAATAATTTACATATATATATGTATTTTATACAAATATGATTTCAAATAACATTCACATTCACATATGATACTGTCATAAATTAACCATATCCCCAAATTTACATATTTCAGTCTTGTCAGCACCATCTTGAATGAAACCTTTGATCTGTATCCAAATTTAGATTTTAAAACCAAACAACTAATGGTTTCAAATAACAGAATTTTATCTTTTACTTGAATTTCATGTATCAGCATAAATATCTTTGAATCCATGACATCTTATTTATTCCAAATTAAGGTGGACAGTATTTAAGACCATACATTTGTCACCCTTTGAATGAAGCACTCTTCTGCAAAAAAAAACGTGATAAATAGCAGTTAGTGATATTGCAGCATCCTGTGGTAATATAGCTTACCAGCTGGAGCCCCATCTTTGGGAGTTCGGTAGACATACTGCAAATACATAAGTTCAGGAGCCCCATATGCTGACCAGGGTACATAGCTTGCCATGGTAAAATAGACAATCATCTTAAAGTCATCTCCTGAAATGTCCATTGAATACAAATCTTTAACTTCTGTCGTATTCAAACTTTCAATGCATACAAATTTGTTACATTTGGAACACAGAGTTTATGTGTATGTTGAGAAATAAGGTACACAAAACCCATGTGGTTTTGTAATGTTGCAGTCTTTCCAGCACCCTTTTATGAAAGAGGTGGGAAGGGACAAATACGTAGTTGAAATATCAGATATATTTCAAAGAAAATCATAGGGCAGAATGTATTTCAGTAGGATTAAAAATGGATATGCCGTCTTCATTTGACAGAAGGACCTCAGTAATCATAACTGCTTGGAGCATGCCATTTTTTGGAGTAAGATTTGTGAAGTGCGTCTATGCTACACCAAATACATTTAATATTGAGTGGATGACAGGAGAATAGGATAATGCTGTATACGAGCGAAAAAAAGGCAAAACAGCCTCTAGGTTATGATTAACATACATTTGATCAACATACCATGTAAAAATAAAACAATGCTCACCTGGCAAACAAGAGCTCCAAGTGGGCCTGATATTCAACCTGGCTTACATACCATAACAATTGATCATTTCACTAAACAGGCTTACATACTAATGTTAAGAACATAACCTGTATAAAAAAAATCTTCCAAATTTTACATCATGTTAATTTTACACTTTGCCATATCCTGATAAAACCCGTTTCCAGAGATAAATACATAATTAATATGCATTTTCTTTTGCTCCTAAATGAATTCGTCCAAGACTGTGATGATTTAAAATGGATTACTTTAAATCTAAAGAGATATTAAGCTCAGATAATCACATGTAAAGTACCTCATTAATATATACAGATGTCACTTATCATACAAACTGTTTACAACAATCACAACAGAAACCAATTCTTCCTAGTAAAATATGTTTCTTTGAGAATCCTTACCCAATAATATGGAAAACTACTGCTACTTCACAAATCCAGCACTTCCAGATACTACGTTTAGCTAAAGGGAGCTAAAAGGTGTATCCTAACCTATGTGGTGATCAGGCAGAGTGATTCCCCTTGGGTATAAGGATTGGCAGCAAATTCCAAGCTTGTGTTAGTTTCTACTGGACCAGAAGGCAAGCTCTCTATGGATGTAACTGCAGGGAGGCCAGGAGGGTGTAATTGTGTATTTTGATTGGGTATGTATTCTTGAAGAAACATTACACTAGGAAAAATCGGGTTCTTCTTCAAATACGTTACCCAATTATAATACCTTAGGAGAATAGGTAAGAGGTGGAGCTGATTTTCTGGGACAAAGATTCGGCTAGTACATTAGGAGTTCTGGGATATGGCACACTTGTATGTTTATTTTTTTTGTTGAAAACACCACTTTAGAAAATCCTGCACCAGGACAAAAAGGTCTTTGGACTTGATTTCTCCTCGTTGTGTGAGATAAGTTGCCACTGTAGGACTTGGTTCCTCCTTGTTATTTGATGGTGTAATCTTGTATCTGATTGGGTAACATATTTAAAGAAAAAACTTATTTACCAAGGTGTAGCAAAATCTGATTGGAATTCTCCAGAGTGATAACAGGCTCAGCCAATCAGATACAAGATTACATCATCAATATGCATAGATTTAGCTCATATGAAAACTCATCCAATAGCTGGATAATAAAACAATACTAAACAAAGTTTGACAAAAAACTGATCAGATATATAGTTTCTATAGTGTTGACAAACTCAGCCAATGAGATGCATGAATTTCGCTCATAATCATATTAAGTAAATTTATCAATGACAAGGCTTGTTGCCAAGTTTGATCTAAATTCTGTGACAAATACAGTACCTAAAATGGTAAAAAACCTCAACCAATCAGTTCCAATATCACCTCAAAAAGATGCATAGGTCTCGCCTGTATTAAAATTCATCCAACATCCTAATGATATTAAGCTATTTATAAAGTCTGATAAAATTAGGAGAGAAATGCAGTGGTCAGATGCACAGCCAATTATATGCAAGATCACCTCATTAATATGCACAGATCTTGCTCAAAATACAATATAATATATATCTTGATGATATAAGCCTATTTACCAACTTTTATACAAATTTTAGAAATAGTGTTTAAAAAACTTGGCTGATTCGACACAAAGTCATTTCATTAGTTGCTCATAACAGTACTCATCCAAGATCATGATGATGTAATCAAACTTATATCAGTGTTATGTATATTTAATTTGCATTGATTTTTAAAAATAATTATATGCTGTGGATTATGTAAAATTGTATCATGTAGCTGATCTTGTCCAAAATCTAGATAATTATGTACCTGATCAAATCATTCATATTTTTTATTCTGCAAAAAAATAATATATAGCTAATATTTTCTCTGTGAGTATGGGTTTAATATTAGGATCATTATCAATGGAAGTAAACATATTTTTCTTGGTCTGTGTCAAGGACATTGCGTTTACCACATTAGACATTATAATCTTTGTAACAGACTTTATCTTATAAACATTGGGAATCTTCTAGATGACATTTTCCATTAGGTAATAGTTTTTATAAAAAAATGCAAATTGTGACCTAGGTCAGGTAGGAGTATAAAATCTTGTTTACTGGAAGATTTAATTATTTGTGTGTTAACATCTGAGCATAATCAAGTTGTTATCATTGTTGTGCAGTATTCTAATTTGGAATTATTCACATTATTTTTCCCTTGAAAGAGCTCGATTATAATAGTCTTGGTCAGAGAGACGTCAAATTATAATGAAATGTGAAATTCAAATAAGGATATATTCTTGGTCTATTTTACTGTGATTTAAAAAAAGACTGTTGGCACATCAATAAAATTCAGGCCATGGGTACAATAGTACATTAAAGACATCCAACCATTAAAGGCACATCAACACCTTCAGTGTAGGAAATCAGTTGGAATACCACTAAAGATTATTCAGAACTTTATTAAGTATGACTTGAGTTAGTAATTCTAGGATTATTTGGGATTTAGTTAGCAATAACATAAGTTCTTTATTTTACAATTTTACATTGTATTCTAGGGAAATAAATTATTTGTTGAATTTTTACAAAACTTTATACTTTTTGCCCTTTACTGTTATTTTAAGACCATAGAGTCATACTATCAGAAATACTGTTTTTAGAGTGGCAGTAAGCCCAATCAAACACAATGCAAGACCACTCCATTAATATGTGTAAACCACAAATATTATTGATCTTGTGCAAGATTTTATCATATGAGCTTACATACTAAGTTTGATCAAAATCAGATTTAATAAATGATTTTAAGAGTGGTACAAAGATGATCTAATTAGATGCAAAATCACCTCATTATTAAGACTGGATTTTGCTCATTGTCAAATTCTTACCAGATCTTGAAGACATGAGTGCCCATTCCAAGTTTTAAGAAAACTGGATCAGAATTACGGTTTCCAGAGGAGTAACAAGTTAATGCAATCAGATGCATTATAACCTTGTCAACATGCTATGAATCTCATTCATTACTGAACTCTACCAAGATCTTAATGATAAAAAGCAAATATTCCAAGACTGACAAACAATGAATTATAATACAGTCACCAGAGTATGAACAAGATCAAACAATTAGACACAACATCACCTCACTCATATGCATGGATCCTGCTAATTATCAAACTACATCTGAGACTGGTATGCCATAAGCCCATATTCCAAGTTTAATCAAAGGCAGATCAGAAATATAGACTTCAGAATGGTAAAGAAAAGACCAAGTTGGTTTGATACCATTCACCTGGTTGACATAACTTCACAGCTGACTATTTTCCTAAACCATTGGTTCCCAACCCTCAGGTCATGACCCAAATCAGGATCACAAAGATGCTCTGGAGGGTTGCAGAGAGTCACCAGGATTTTCTTTTGGTGTGTGTGTGTGTGTGTGTGTGTGTGTGTGTGTGTGTGATAAAGCTTATCAAAATGTGGAAATGGGGTGATGAGGCTCAGGCAAAAAACGTTTTGGATCCACTACACTAAACAGACCTATGTAACACTGTAAGAACATAACCTGTGTAAATTATCTCCCAGACATTACATTATGTCAGCTGTGCATATTTTACTAATTACGATCTAATGAGTAACATGCTCAGCCAATCAGGTTTCTCATTAATATGCATAGATCTAATTATTATAGAACCTGTCTATGATGATGATAATATATTATTTACCAAAGGTAAGAAATATCTCCTGGATACAAGATTACATCATTATTATGCAAAGAACTAGTTAATAATCAAACTCACCCTACTTTCTGATAACATAAGACTATTTAATAAGTTTGATGAAAATCTGGTTTAAAATATGGTTGCTGGCTTTGACAAGCTCAGACAAATCAAATGCAAAGTTATGTCATTATTATGCATGAATTTTAATCCAACTAAGGTCTTGATGACATTATGAAGTTTGATCAAAATCCAATCAGAAATACAGTTTCTAGACTGGTCAAGAAATTTAACCAATCAGAAGCAAGATCACCTCATAAATATGCAAAGGTCTTGCTCATGATAACATTCATCCAACATTTGGATGATATTAGCCTATCTACCAACTCTGAATAAAATTAGGTCAGAAATATTCTCAACTGGTAAAAAATTTCAGCTAATCATATGCACTTCATTAATGTGTGTAGAGCTTTATACCTCTTGATGATATAAGCCCACTTGTCAAGTGTCATAAAAGTATAATCTGAAAAAGAGTTGCTAAACTGTTGACAAGCTTAGCCAATCAGATGCAAAGCTACCTCATTATTATGCATGGATCTTGCTCATAAATGGACTTGCCCAAGAACCTGATGATTGAAGCCTATTTACCAAGTTTGATCAAAACTGGATCAGAAATACAGACTTAAGAGTTTTAACTAGCACTGTCAATGATGATACAAGATTACCTCATTAATATGCATGGATCTGGTGCATTATGAAACCCATCTTTATCATTTAAGACTATTGTCAATGTCTGGTCAAAATCACATCAAACAATATGGCTTCCTGAGTAGTAACCAAAGCTCAGCCAATAAGATCTTTTCATTTATGTGCATATGTCTTACTTATTTTTAAACTCATCCAAGATCTTGAAGATATAATCCTATATTTTAAGTTTGATCAAAATCAAAACAGAGGAAGCTTAGTCAATCTGAAGGATAATCACTATATTAATATGCATAGATCTTTGCCCATTATCCAAGATGTTGATGATATAATCCTATATTCTAAGTGGGATCAGAAAGATGGCTACCAGAACAGTAAGAAGCCCGGACAATCAGATACAAAATTACCATATTAATATGCGTGGGTCTCACTCATTATCAACCCCATCCAAGATCTTGATGATATAAGCATATATTTCAAGTTTGATCAAAACAAGGCCAGAAATTTGCCTTTCAGGATGATAACAAATTCAGTGATGTTCCATTTCAACATACATGGCACCCAGGAAGGCAGTTTTAAAAAAATATATGCCAGGGTACTTTGATTTCACAGAGTTCATATTAAAATGATAAGACAATTATTAATTGCATCTATGGGTGAATACCCTACCCTCAGAAATATCATATCTATGGTGGTAACAGGCTCAGCCCCGAGTGGCCGAGTGGTCTAAAGTGCTCTCCATTATGGATCACTGCCATCTCACCTCTGTCTGCGTGGGTTTGAGTCATGGATTCAGCTAATGTGGGTATGTGAGAAAGCTTACCAGTAGTTTCTCATGGGTCGGTGGTTCTTTCTGGGGTTTTCCCGGGTTCTTCCTCCACAATTAATACTGGCCGCCATGTATAGCCTATCGTGTGCTGAAAAATGGCATTAAACCCTACAACAACAAGCTCAGCCAATCAGATGCAAGATAACTTCATGAATATGTGCAGATCTCACTCATTCTTACACTTGTCAGAGATTTTAAAGAATTAAACAAATAACCCAATACTGATGGCCTTCAGTGTGGTAACAAGGCTGGCCAATCAGATGCAAGATCACCTCATTAATATGAATGACTCTACCTATTTACTAAACTCCTTTGAGATTTTTGTGATAAAAACCGATCTTCCATGTTTAATTGAAATCAGATGTGAAATATTACCACCTGAGTGATAGCTGGTAACTGTTGATGGACAGATGATGCACAACTCATAACATATACAGAACTATACCATAAGCCCACTGGGTCTGATGGTCAGGTGGGCTAGCAAGCAATTGTTGACAGAGATGATGAATACAGGGCCAATCCATACACTCAAATGGCATTATGGATAGGGAAGTTAAACACTTCAACACTGATATTAATCTGTGGTGTGGTTAGATGTACGGATGGAAAGAAAATACCAAGCAGTCTTATGGACAGGTGACTTAAAAAATTCAACACTGATATTAATCTATGGACCAGATGTGGATAGATGTACAAATGGAGAGAAAAGACCAAGTAGTCTTATGGCCAGGTGGAAAAAAAATTCAACACTGATATTAATCTATGGACCAGGTGTGGACAGATGTACAATGTACAAATGGAGAGAAAACACCAAGTAGTCTTATGGCCAGGTGACTTAAAAAATTCAACACTGATATTAATCTATGGTGTGGATAGATGTACAGATGGGTACACACACACACCAATGTTCTCAGTACGTTGATCTTCCACCAAGGCAGTTGCAACAAAAATGTAGGGGCAGTAGAGTTTTTGTAAAATGAGATGTAAGTTAAAATAAGGAGGTCAATAAAAAGCAGGAACAAAAGAAAAAAGCAGGGCCACAGAAAAGTCTAAAATTTGGTGTCGTGAAGTGTGTAGCTTTTGATTGAAGTTGGAATGGCTATGTCTCGCATTAGGCTTAAGACGAAATTCAAAAGTGTGATGCAATGTACATGGATATACAAAAATTATCAACTGATTTTGAGATGAAGTGACACCTAATGATATACTAAATAAATATGGTTTGTAGTAGCTGTTGTTGTTGTTGTTATTACATGTAGTTTGGTGCCATTTTTTCTTGTTGTTATTAGTTTGGTGCCATTTTTCAGCACATGATAGCTATACATAGTGGCCAGAATATTTGGAGGAAGAACCTGGGAAATCCCTGGGAAGAACCACTTACCTATGGGAAGTTACAGTTATCTCTGTCACATACCCATGTTGGCTGAGCCAGACACATGAACCCAAGGGGAAAAAGGTGAAATGTGTGTGATCTGAAAAGGCAAGTGCCTTAGACCAGGGCCCCAGTTATTGTTTTTCCTAAAAGTGTGGATAAACAATGTGAATATCTATCAATATAAATTAATTTTTGTGTGCCCATGGTTGTCTTTATGAAGAAGAATCATACATATCTATAGTCATTTTACAATTACATTACTTAATTCCTAAGGGTTAATGAAAATTAAAGTTACTTGAGTATTAGTTAAAATGATTAACATAAGAAATATATTATCTGTACATGTACCTTTCCATTTGTATAGGGTCCACATTTTAGTGTCCCAGGTCTTTGATTCAGGGTGAGCATTTTCAGTGGAATTTGTCTTCTCAAATCCTGCACCACCATAATAATTATACAGACTGGCCATCCAATCAAAATCAGATGTGTTGTATGTGGCATACAAAAATTTTCCAAATCCTGCTCCATTAGCCCATGTCATCTAAAGAAATTGGAAATAAATGCAAAGGTATGAAAAATAAAAGAATGAAAACTAATAATATAAGCAGAGATGTATTGTTTAATGGTGTAATTTTGTTTTATTAATTATTCTGCATGTGTTAAAGTGGATTCTGATAGTGATAAAATAGAATGTAGCCAATCTAATCTTTGGGAAACCCTATCTAATGTAAAAACTAAAGAACTCTCAAGACAATTTAATACCGTTTGTTATGTATATTTAATGTACATTGTTTCTTCATTTTTAAAAAAAATTATTTTATTTCATTATATGCTACTGTATTATAACATTTTATGTTGGACTTAAATCAAGTTTATTTTCTACTTGACCTAAATTATTGATTTTTAAAATTTTTATTCTGTAAACAACTAATACATAGCTAAAATAATGTATGTGTATGGGTTTAATATCAAGGCTGTTCCAGTAAAACATATATCCCCCCTGGGGACAGCACTTCAAAAAAACTTCTGTAGGAGGTTGTGTTTCGGACTATTTTGATTCTGACAGTGGAAGGTTGATTAGGAAAATCACTTCTGTTGTGGTTTGTGTTAACAAAATGAGAAATTACTGGTGGGGTTGTCAGAAAGAAGAAGAAGAAAAAAACGAATATATATTTAAAATTGCATCTAACCCCCTCCTAGTGGTCTAACGTGAATAAAACATTGGGTCAGAAAATGATGCCAGTACACATGAGTGCATGTAATTTGTACGAATTCGCGTACTTTTAAAGCAGTGATACGCGTTCGGCAAATTACATCAATGTCGCGGATATAAAAAATATGCTCTGCGCAGTATGCAATTTTTATTAAACTTTTAACTTTAAAAGTGCATTTTGCGACATAATTTGCACTGCTGCAGCTGTCTCACAGCAGTTGATGTGACATCCAGATATCTGGATACTTCAGTTCGACATGAATGGCTGTTAAACTAAATTTGATTGGTTCATTGGCCCTGGAACAGCATATTATGGAGTTTTAGCCTTACTTTCGTCGTGGAAGTTTTACAAATGTGTGTTTCCAATAAGGGCCACACAGGAAACAAAAATGGTTGAATCACAACAAGGTTTGTTGTCAGACGACGTTTTCAGTCGGCATATACTGGCTGGTGATAGCTATGATGACAATGAATTTCATGTATATCGGTCTGTTGGACATTGGAAAAATGTCACTGGAAATACCAGATTGTGATTTTGAGCCCGAAATTGATGTTGAGTGCGAGTCCGATGTACGGGTTGGATGGACAATATGCTGGTTATATTTATTCAAGATACTAATGTCTAAACAAGCAGACTATGGGAGTGTTGGACTTAAAACCCTAATACAGCATTATGGAAGAGAAAAATCTGGCATAAGAGGCAGCAAAACACTGATTCAAGGAAGTGAATCTTTGGCAGGGTTCATGTTAGTGAAAACTGACAGAGTTCTTGGAAACGCTTATAATCACGCGTATTTGGACGCCAATTTTTTTTTATTTAGGTGGGTGGTAAAATTCAAAGACTTGCCAGTCCTGCTTCAGTCACCTGCATGGTGGGAAAATGTGTTGATCAGTTAGCAGTGCTGATATTTACAATGACAGAATTTAGTGGTTGAAAGCCCCCCCCGCCCCGGTCGTCACCATTATAAGAGTACATCAAAAGAACACGCTGCAATAGCTAAGCGCAAGATCATAGGCTTTGACTGGCAGCTGGGTGGGAAAATCTACTGATATTTACAGTGCTTGAATTCAGAGGCAGAAATACCCAGAGATGTACATGTGGTCATTTATAACAGTACATCAAATAAACAACTTTAACTTTCATTATTGTGTTCATTTCCGAGTGTAACGGAATAAGCAGTGCACGTGACCTCGGAATCATGACATGTTGAGACTTGGACTTGAATGAGTATTTTGGGGTTCAATGGCAAACTGATGAAGATTTTTTGTGAGATTCAGGAGAGTGCTAAAGTTCCTAGAACTGATAGTTTGGAAGGGACAGTAGCCAAGTGTAAGAAAGTGTGTGATGCCTAGCTTAGTGCTTTGAATAAGACCTTCCTTGGATCGAAAAAATTCTGACTCACTCTGACGGACAAGCAAGAGCTATGTCAGTGTTATAAAGAATGTATAAATTAAACTCTATGGCAATCAATAGTTCTTATAATTTGCATAGTTTTCTAAGAGGGGACTGCAACTTTTCCAGGTGGGACTCATATTTTTATCAAAATTTGAGCCATGGACTCTTAGTTTTAAAATCTTAATGAGATCTCTGGTTCAGAACTTTTCTTTTTGGGACAGAGATATCCAAGAGAGAATACCCATGGGGCCATACATGTGAGATATTGAAAACTGCACAACCATAAAGAACAGTAACTTGTCTAAGCTAGTCATGCATATATGTTTCAGACAGCAGGCAATGAAAGGAGTTCACAGCACAGAATAATATTCGTACACAGAGGAAGAGGATCATAATAAATTCAGAAACAATTAACAGATTAATGCTCATAGGGAACATCAGACAATCCCCATACAACATAATTAAGTGTGTGTAGATCTCAAGTTGGCAGAACCACTGAGCAACAAAAAAATAAAAAGACAAACTTTTATATCATGCAGATGTATGACCAAATGATGTACATGCTCTCTATGTGCAAAAATTAAATGACATCAAACATAAGAGACTGACTGATCTGTGTAAACTCAAAGCAAGATGGATAAAATTTGTCCTGCTTGTGTTCGGTTCTTCCTATGTATATTTTGATCATGGTGGTATTTTCTGCAGACCTTCTGGCACTTAGTTCCAAGCCATCATTTGGTATTTGTATTGCAAAATGGATAACTAAAAAAGTCTATTATCTAGTACAATACATTTTTAAGCAGTACCATTAACTAATGATGAAAGTGATGACAAAATACTTGATGTCATTCTGATAGATGGATTCTTTACTACACTAATAATCTATTCATCCTGATTCTTTTGTTTTACCATCTCCTTTAGTCTTACTGGTACCAGTGCTTTTAATAAAATTGTAACTTCCATTTTCTTGCAATCTAAATGTTTGTAATGATGTGTTATTGTCAAAAGGTAAAATGTGCTTAGTGTTGTAAAATCTAAAACTATTAATTAGCAAGGGACTGAAGTAAAAAGTGGACAGAAATTATTGCCACATTACAGTGTTGTTAGAAACAACGGAATAGTTGTACAAGATGCATTCTGCACAAAGTTGTAGAACTAGCGCTCGTATTGTCACCACATATTCTGCTTATTCCTATCAGTATTTTCCCAGTGGTAGTAATTTCTGATCTGATGTTGTTCATTTCTTGCTCAATTTTTACACATCAAGAATTCTCACCGTATCATTAAAAAATAAGGTAATCTGCACCAAATTGAGTTGTTTGAGAAGAAATTAATTTTTTTAACCCAAAAATCACTGAAGCTATGAGTTCTTTCATTATACTCTAACATTAAATAACATTTGAAGTAGCCACAATAGTAATTTAGGATGCAACTGTACCGATTTCACCTTTGGTATATCCAAATCTTGCCCAAATACAGACTTTTTGACTATAAATGGAGTTCAGCAAGCAGTCTGTATGCATCTTTTGAATGGATGAACATGAAGCATGGAAAAGAATCCATGCCACATGGTTCATTGTCTGAATCAGATAAAGGTTTTGTTCTTTCAATTGACTTTTTAAAATTCATTTTCCACAGTGTTTTTGTTGTTAAGTAGGTGAAGGTTTCTCTGTTTTTCCAAGGGGTTAATTCTTATGCTAATGATATAGCTGCGTGGATATACATAAATCTAACAAATACACACCAAAAAATACCAGAAATTTTCTGATCTCTTAATTTCTATATTCAGACAACTGATGAGAAATAAAGGCTACCATATATACTGACTTATAAGTCAGAGCTAACAGAAAACCGATGAGAACTAGATCTAGAACAACAAAGAATCTGATCTGCCAGCACATTATGCAAAAGTAGATCGAGGTCAATGTTGCATGCTGTTGGACCAAGCTTATAAGAGAGTATAACCAATACTAATTTTCCTACCTGATTATATGGGTCAAACAGATAATTAATTGAGCCATCTTTGCCAAATGAAATCACCATGCCATCACTGTAGCTGAAATTCTGTGATGGATCCACCTCTTCATAACCTATATATTTTTTTTTTAGAAAAGAACGATAGGTCAATGAATAATGCTGTCTTTTAAATTGGCAAAATAAGGAATAATGCACAAATTGTATTATTTTCATCTGACCTCAACATATACATGAGAAATAAAAGAAAATATTAATAACAAATGTTACCATATTTTTTTCAAAATGGCCCCATTTTATTATGGTAAGTTTAGACTCCACTTCCACAAAAGTTTAAATGTTTTTATCAAAGAAGTTTTTCTCATTACCTACCTCATAATTTTTAAACAAGTGTACAAGGTCCTGGGCTTATAAAGGGAAAATACAGCATTTATTGGTCCTGGGCTTATAAATGGAAAATACAGCATTTATTGGTAATGGCTAATAATGGGAAAATACAGCATTTATTGGTCCTGGGCTTATAATGGGAAAATACAGCATGTATTGGTAATGGCTAATAATGGGAAAATACAGCATTTATTAGTGACAAATTTTCAACATATGTGACAAATTTTCAACATGTCTTTAAATCATTTACAGTATAATTTCATACATCCAATTGCAAAATATTTACAACTATTTCAAATCAAAGAGAATGGACTGTGGAGAAATGTAAAGAAGCAGAAGAAAAATGGGGAACTTTTGCTTAAAAAGCCTTTCTAAGGGCTACCAATATTGCCTCTTATCCAGGGAACCATTTTGGCTTGGTATCCCGTTTCGATAAAACTATTATATACACTAACTTGATCATTCAATCCACCACTTCAGAATTCAAACCTTTTATGACCTAACAGTGACCAAACTTTTTATATGTCACTCAGACATATTAGTTTTTAAAAAATTGTAGGGCACCTACAACATACACTATGTACTAGAATTTTTCCGATTGTTAGGACGTAGGAAAATTTTGCAACTTGTTTTGATTTGACCCAATTGTACAGGTGGCTAACACATTACTGGCATTTTTTACATTCCATTAGTACAACTAGTCTAAATTTGACTAAGTGTTCTTGGGAGTGCATGACATCCATGGCTGGCTTGCCAAGTTCCTTGCCCTCTAGCCTCTCTCGGACATCATATAATGGCGGAGATGTGGAACAATTTCCACCCACCTAAAGTTAGGTGTCCCAATGTAATGTCATCGTTGTGACCAATGGCAACAGGCGTTACATACTGCTTGGGTTGACACCTAGTACAGTCAATAACAGACTGAAATCAACTCTTTGTTAACAGAAGTGTGTTTTGGGTCCATTCCACTCATGAAAGTCCTTCATTCAGGTCGCTAGTCCGTATAGTTCTACGACCTGATGGCTAAATTAGCAATGCTCCTTGAGCACATAAATGCCTGGGGGATGTGGCACTAATTCCTTCCCCCAGGAACATTTAGCATCCCACTGTGTGGGAATAAACCCGTTGCACATGGCCTTTTGGGTGCATGCAACGTAAATCCAAGTAATCAATCAATCAATCAACAATGCAACTTGTTACTTTAACAAAAGGATATTTTCTGTGTATATATTTGCAATAAGACAAGATGCTACATAGAGAAATAACCTTTTCATTAAAGCAAGTTGCAATATTAAAAATGGTGCACAAAAGTAAATTAACTATAGCAAGGAGTAACTGCATAAAGTCTTACTAGGGGCCCCAAGTGGCTGAGTGGTCTAAAGTGCTTGCCGTTATGGATCATTGCCATCTCACCTTTGTCTGCATGGGTTCAAGTCTCAGGTTTGGCCAATGTAAATATGTGAGAAAGCTTGCTAGTAGCTTCTCGTGGGTCATTGGTTCTTTCCGGGGTATTACCGGATTCTTCTTCACCATTTATACTGGCCACCATGTATATAGCCTATCTTGTGCTGAATAATGGCATAAAACCCTACAAAAACAAAAACAACAATCTTACTCTTTTTTTAAAAACTAAAAATATTTATTTAAATGCAGTTTAAAAGAGCTGTTCTAGAATTAAAAGCAGTGGTGGTGGTGGTGGTGGTGGTGGTGGTGGTGGGGGCACAAGTGACTTTGTTGAAGAATCCATCACCCATCAATATTTTAATTGGACTGGTGAACATAAACACTTAAACCAGTCTGGATTACCCATCATAACCATATTTACCTGGAAATTAAATTAAGTACATTTCAACCAACCACCCCCACATGTAATATTGGAGCAGCCTAAATGTAGAATAATGCAATGCAAGATCAAACAAGATAAATGGTAGTGCATAACCATAGCCAAGAGCTGGTGGCTGGGGTTTGATGCTTTATAGGATTAGGTATCCAATGCCAAGGCAAATGGAGTAAACCAAAGTAGTCAATCCAGGCTGACTGATGGTAGGATTCAAATCTGAACTCTTTCAGCTACCAGTTTGACACACTAACCACTAAACCACCAAGGCTCCTGTGTCCATTTGCCACCTTTTATTACATGCAAGGTGGTACATAAGACCTATTCTACATCACTCAGCCACCACTGGGGGTGGGTTGGGGGGGAAGTTAGGAGCTGATGGTTTATATGCTCATACTGAGTTGTGAATACAACAAGGATCTCACAGAATGCAGTGTTTTGTCTGTGTATCAAGATATGATGTACCATCACTATCTGAATACAGTTATGAAAATATAACCAGGTTACATCAGAATGGAACAAAACATAACACAAAATATTAAATATTAATTCTGCCACTGGCACACCTGGAAAAAATGGTCAATCAAAAATATGACTTTTAATAAACCAATGCCTCTGTATGGCTCATATTTTAACATTCTGTAACAAAGGTCAGTCAAAAATATGCCTTTACCAAACCAATGCCTCTGTATTATTCACTTCTCACCAACCAATGAAAAATTTGAGTAAAAAATATGCCTTTCATCATACCAATGCCTCTGTATTATTCACATCTCACCAACCAATCAAAAACATGAGTCAAATATATGCCTTTCATCATACCAATGCCTCTGTATTATTCACATCTCACCAACCAATCAAAAACATGAGTCAAATATATGCCTTTCATCATACCAATGCCTCTGTATTATTCACATCTCACCAACCAATCAAAAACATGAGTCAAATATATGCCTTTCATCAAACCAATGCTTCTGTATTATTCATTTCTCACCAACCAATGAAAAATTTGAGTAAAAAATATGCCTTTCATCATACCAGTGCCTCTGTATTATTCATATCTCACTAACCAGTGAAAAATGAGAGTCAGATATATGCCTTTCATCAAACCAATGCTTCTGTATGACTCACAGACTGAATCTGATGATAACAAACATTATCAAATAGATTAATATACTTTTGTCATGCCTGAAATGTTGTAATAATGTATGGACTTTTTCACACTGCTAATTGTTATTCATTTTTATCTATCTGGTCTTTCCAATAAAAAGTAGAGCCCACATGTTATCCATGTTAAAATTCATGGACTTTTAACAAAAAAATCCAAAATCCAATGTTATCCATGAAAAATTTCATGGAAGTTCTAACAAAGAGCCCACTGTTATCCAATTTAAAATTCATGAAGTCCTAACAAAGAGCCCACTGATATCCATTTTAAAATTCATCAAAGTTCTAACAAAGTGCCCACCGTTATCAATTTTAAAATTCATTGAAGTTTCAACAAAGAGCCTACTGTTATACATTTTAAAATTCATGAAAATTCTAACAAAGAGCCCACTGTTATCCATTTTAAAACTCATGGAAGTTGTCACAAAGAGCCTACTTGTTATACATGTTACTGTAGATACATGTTATGAATAGACAGAGTTTTCTGTAATATGAGTGGATATCAATGTAATAATGATCTGGAATATTTTTTTTACGCATCCTTAAGTTCCATGGCCTACAAAATGAGTGATTACATAAATTTCACACATTGATAAATACCCCAAAATTATCATTTAATCCTATGAGAAGTCGCTTACCATCTAATGATGGCATTTCTGGTATTATTTGGTTCAAATTATACTTGATATCAGCAACAACTGGATGGTCCCCAAGGGCCTCAATGGCCATATCAATAAAAACTCGCTGTTCCCTCCATGACTGTTCACAAATCAGAAACTTATCAGCTGAAATAAACAAGAAGAAACTTTGTCAGCAGCCATTATTAATTCAGTCTTTGATTGTTAATTTGATATTATACAATTTTAAATCTTTGTTTTTGTGGATATGTTTTATGAACCAGTAAACACCATGCTAAACAACATCATCTGAGGTTAAAATGATGTTTTATGAACCTGTAAACCAGATACTAACCAATGTTAATTGAGGTTAATATGACGTTTTTATGAACCAGAAAACCTCATACTGACCCATGTTATTGAGGTTAATATGATGTTTATATGATCCAGTAAACCTTATACTGACCCATGTTAATTGAGGTTAATATGACGTTTTTATGAACCAGTAAACCTTATACTGACCCATGTTAATTGAGGTTAATATGATGTTTTTATGAACCAGTAAACCTTATACTGACCCATGTTAATTGAGGTTAATATGTTTTTATGAACCAGAAAACCTCATACTGACCCATGTTAATTGAGGTTAATATGATGTTTATATGAACCAGTAAACCTTATACTGACCCATGTTAATTGAGGTTAATATGACGTTTTTATGAACCAGTAAACCTTATACTGACCCATGTTAATTGAGGTTAATATGTTTTTATGAACCAGAAAACCTCATACTGACCCATGTTAATTGAGGTTAATATGTTTTTATGAACCAGAAAACCTCATACTGACCCATGTTAATTGAGGTTAATATGTTTTTATGAACCAGAAAACCTTATACTGACCTCATTAATTTCAGTTAGTATGATAGGTTTATGGGTTTATAAAATTAAGATTTATTGAGATAAAGGTCTGTAATTGTTTTATTACTGCAACATGATTAAGAGAAACTGTTTAAAAAAATTTGCTTTAGAATTTACAAAGTGCCATTTCACTTGTATGACATTAAAGAACAAAATACCATTATAATGCCAAATAAAATTCAGTGAAGTCATTACTGTGTGATATGAAGAAATACCACAAATCATATGATATTTTGCCAAACAATCTCTGCTGAGAACCATGCAATAATAACTGACAGTTAAGGCAATTATGAAGAACTGCATAGCACCAATCCTCCTGGCTTCATATCACCAATCCCCATGCTTTATATCACCATCTCTGATGCTTCATATCACCAATCCCCATGCTTCATATCACCATCTCTGATGCTTCATATCACCAATCCCCATGCTTTATATCACCATCTCTGATGCTTCATATCACCAATCCCTATGCTTCATATCACCAATCGTTATGCTTCATATCACCAATCATTATGCTTCATATCACCAATCCCCATGCTTTATATCAACAATCCCCATGCTTTATATCACCATCTCTGATGCTTCATATGACCAATCCCTATGCTTCATATCACCAATTGTTATGCTTCATATGACCAATCCCCATGCTTCATATCACCAGTCCCCATACTTTATATCAATAATCCCCATGCTTCATATCACCAATCCCCCATGCTTCATATCACCAATCCCTATGCTTTATATCAACAATCCCTATGCTTTATATCAACAATCCCCATGCTTTATATCAAAAATCCTACATGCTATATATCATAAATCCCCATGCTTCATATCCCCATTTCATCATGCTTCACATCACCAATCACCTTAGCTTCATATCACCAATCCAGCATGACTTATATCACCAATCCATGATGCTTCGTATCACCTATCCCTATGCTTTATATCAACAATCCCTAAGCTTTATATCAACAATCCCCATGCTTTATATCAACAATCCTACATGCTTCATATCACCAATCCCCCATGCTTCATATCCCCATTCCATCATGCTTCACATCACCAATCACCTTAGCTTCATATCACCAATCCAGCATGCTTTATATCACCAATCCATGATGCTTCATATCACCAATCCCCATGCTTTATATCAACAATCCTACATCCATGAGGCTATGAGGAGTGGGAGACAAATAATGTAACCCCTTGACTGGGATTTCCTTATCTTGGTACAAAACACCCATATAGATTATTGTTCCCACCCAACTTTTTCTGACTAAAATAATATAACCCTGCACCCTTGCAATTTAGTTAGCAGATTCAAAACAGTCTTCAGCAGGTACTAATACTGTTCTCACTCTATCAAGTTTTGTACTCATTGATGAAAATCTGAATGATTATCTAAGTGGAATCTAGCTATATGTGCTGCTCTTTGAAAAGGAAACAAAATCAAGAAAAATAGTTACAATTGTTATGTGTTGGAAGTATTGCACAATGAGCGTCTTCAGCCATGTGCTTTTGTTGATACTGCACATTAAAACATATATGTTAATGAGGGTAATGGGGTGACCTGTCAAACTTACGAACACAAGTTCTACGCATGAGGAAAAATATAAACATAAAATAATTTGATATTATTACTGTATTATCACATGCAATTGATGGATGTCATATGAAACTGACAATAAATTAATATCTTTTATACAGTTAAGTTTTAACTTTCATCAGTTCTAATTTGGAAAATGTTCTGTAGTAGGCAATGGTACGATACTGTTCAGTACAATATGTCTAATGGTTACAGTTCTACTGAAGTGTGTAGTGACATCAGGAAATTCCTAATTCACGACTTTTTTGGAAATTAATATTTTCTGTCCTTGAAATGATATGCTACATGGACAACTTTTTGTGGAATAGCATGTGGACTGATGAATTAACCACTCTGGTTGGTAAGTGCAGAAGTTTTCATTTGCAATCAATTATAATATTTGATTCAACTGGGGAATCTGTGGGTGTTCGACAAAGTTAGAAGAAACCAGTCTGACATAACACATTTCTGGTTTTTGCTGGCTTTACAGCAGCACTTGAGAAAGTTTACTTTTGTGTGGCCAGTGATGTCTATTGCCTATGTGTCTGAAGATCTATCAAATAGCTTGACTTGTGTGTATATGTGTGTGTCAAAATGTTTTGTTTGGTGTTATTGAGATTGGAGAGACCTTAAGTTGCTTATTGAGTGAATTTCTTTTCGTTATATACCTGTTTTTGTTGTATTTTACAACAACTCCATACAGCACAGCATAAGACATCTAGGGTTTCTTTTTAAAAGTAGTTCCTAGTGCATGGACACCATGACTGAGATGACAGGTGTGAGATAACTGAGATAGGAAAAGTTAGGTTAGTGAAACAGGTAGATTTCTCTGTCGCATTGGTGAGAATGCTATATCTCACCTCCCAGTCATATTTTTGTGTTAGTAAAAACTATCTGCAAAAACATTAATACAAGATCTGAATGTTGGTGCTGCCACTGTTCAAAATGATACCAGTCTCACAGTCTGCATAATGAAGACTTAACACATAGTCTTATTATTCTTTCTTACATCAAACAAAACATGGTCAATAAAGAGCATAAGATATGACATCAGTCTTTCCAAGGCTTTACCTGATCTGGCTTTCATAAACTGTGCATTGGACCAGTTAACGTTATCGTTAACACCAGGAACTCCCCAAGTATGTTCAGGGGGTTTGATCAAGTATCTCACTGAATCTGTTATTCTTGGATCATTAGCTGAACATTTTCCTGAAAAAAGATTCAGCATTCTTTAACATACAATACAAACAATTAGTTTTATGGCTCTGAAAACCCCCAAAAAGTTAATCGCTGATTCAGAGTTTTACTTAAACCTGGATTTACAGAATCACTCCAATGTCAGAGAAGATAAGAGAATTAACATAACAACATTATATGTACTGTAAAGCATAATTTCTGTATGATGCATTTTATTTTCTATTAAGTTACAGGAGTACTGCCATCAAACAATTAAACAGACTTAAATACAATTGCAGTTAATTAGATTGTTTAACATATGCATTAATACTAATATCCTTCAAACATCTCTGAAATCTGGAAAAGATGCAATTTAATAACCATAGAAAATGTGGGTTCAATGCATGTACGTCAGATACTGAAGCAAGAAAGGCATCTTAAGGAATTTACTCTGGATCTTAGTTTTAAAGGGATACACATACATGTGATGAAATATGGAAGAACTTTAATGAAAGGCTGACTTAAAATTTAACTTTTAAGTTTAAAGTTTTGACAATTTATACCCTGAACTCTTAATGGCTGATATACTGGTACAAGGTGGTCTTACAGGTGAAGAAAAGATGGAGATTCCAGTAAAAGTCACAGATCTTAAATGGCCAATTGCATATTCTCAAAAACTCTGTCATATGTTGGACATAGGACATCATAGGTGCGAAGCTTGTTTGTTAACCGAACAATTTCCAGACTGGATTACAATATACATACAACATGACATGCTTCCATGACAGCAAACAGATATATAATATTGAGACCAATATTTCAGTAGTAATACCACAAATAAGAAAAACATGTCGTACCCAAGGAGACCGTTAAGAATGGTGTGATGTGATGTGATTTTGATTTTTAACGTAACTTTAACAATTTTTCAGTCATATCGCTATGATGTCTGCAATGTGGCAGTTTATAGTGATGTCTAGCACTGGGGCATCATGTCGCAGACATGTAGCATGATGTCCCACCCAGTCACATTATCCTGACACCAGGCCAACCAGTCCTAACACTAACCTCTTAATGCTGAATGCCAAGCAAGGCAGCTGTTAGTACCATTTTTGTAAGTCTTTGGTATGACTTGGCCGGGGATCGAACCCATGACCTTCCACATCCGAGGCGGATGCTCTAACCACTAGGCCACCGGCGCGGTCATTAAGAATGGTATTAAATTTAAAGTTAGTCCAGAACCATCTTCTTGTACCTTAGTAAGTTCTCTTTACTCAAACAAGCAATGACAAACAGTCTAGAGCATGATCTACTTTGTTCCCCAAAACTAGCATGTGTACAGTGAAACCTGCCTTAGCATATACCTTCATAGAAAGGACATACCTTCATAGAAAGGACACCTGCTTATGAAAAACATTTCAGAAACCCTTCTATATTTAACTTATATGTAAGTAACATACATAAAGAACAACCATTCATACTGGACAAAATATCATAATCCTTTGAGATTCTTTTCTAGACAGGCTTCATTATAACTTTAGAAGGGTCAGTTTAAGCCCATCAATGGATGGTGAAGTTTTTTCTTCTTTATGCAATAATTGCTCATGAAATCATCCAGGAGTATGTTTTTACAGCTTGTACAAATTTACAAAAATAAATAAGCGTGATAACTCATAAAGAGCCACCTATCATACCCACATATGATCGAACTTTCCAATTTCTAATTCTCACATATGAAGGATTGTACTGTAATGTAAAAATGGTTAATTCAGTATTGAAATTGAAAGCTACCTGCACTTATGCACTCCATGATGGTTTCACTGACTGTTCTATATTGAGCCATTTTCTTTGGGTCTGAGGCTATTCCCTGTATCCATGTGTCTCCTATCTCCATGGTAACCACAGGAAGAGACCCTCTGATTGGCTGAACAGCTGCAACAAAATCTTCAAATGTGGAAGCTCTCAACTTGGCCTGGGGAAACTCTGCCCTCAGTATTTCATAATATCCTAATATTTCCTGAAAAAAAGACATTGCCACTGTTTGGTCTTGCTTATATTTTTCAAACTGTCGTCATCAACCTGATGATGAAAGTCGTGAATTGCTGCTTCAGAATTAACCCAAGTCTTAATTCAAACTGCAGTATGTCAATCCCACTTTGTAGAAATAGATAGCACATTAAAAATAAGGATACTTTGATGCTTGATATAGACAATGGTTGAAAAAAATGATGAAATTCATTGTGAATAATTAAAAAAATTTTACTAAAAATTCATAAACTCTAAATTTACGGATCATCATTGGCATACAGCATGCTGTGCCTGTGTACTGTATTTACCTCTATTACTAAATGTTCCATTGAGTTAAAATATACAAATGCTACAAATAACTGCATAATTCATAATTCAAGCACAGTAGTTTACCACAGTAGGTTTAAAAATGCTTTATTCTATAGCCATCTTACATTGTGCTTTACAAGTCTTTTGACGTGTAGTCATTAAATAATCAAGCAATGTAAAAAGGATTATGCAGAATACTATAAGATTAAAATAATGACTGTTTTTATTACTTTAAATGTTGATTTATAAAACAAACTAGCTGTTTTTAATTGTAAAATAAAATAATATATTGTAAAGAAACTGGCTATTTTTGAAATTGGAAAGTAAAATACTGTATGGTTCACAAACTGGCTGTTTTTAAAAGAAAACAAAGTAATGTGTTGTTATCAAACTGACTTTTTTAATTAAAAAATAAAATACAGTTAACATACTGGCTGTTTTAATTGGAAATAAGTAATATATTGTGAACATATGGCTGTTTTTAACTGGAAAATAAAGTAAGGAATTTTTAACTGGCTTTTTCAAAATTGGAAACTAAAGTTATGTATTGTAACAAACTGGCTGTTTTTAATCAAATAATAAAATATTATACTGTTAACAAACTGGTTGTATTAACTGGGAAAAAATGTATTGTTAACAATCTGGTTGTTTTTAACTGGAAAAAGTACTGAACTTTTAACAAACTGTCTGTTTTTAAACTGGAAAATAAAGCAATATTAACAAACTGGCTGTTTTCTAACAGGAAAATAATGCAATGTTAATAAACTGGCTGTTTTTATACTGGAAAATAAAGCAATGTTAACAAAGTGGCTGTTTTAATTGGAAAAAGGTAATATATTATTAACAATCTGACTTGTTAACTGGAAAATAAAATATTGTATTGTTCCCAAACTGGCTGTTTTTAAACTGGAAAATAAAGCAATATTAACAAACTGGCTGTTTTCAAACTGGAAAAAAAAGCCATGTTAACAAACTGGCTGTTTTTAAACTGGAAAAGTAAAGCAATGTTAACAAAGTGGCTGTTTTAATTGGAAAAAGGTAATATATTATTAACAATCTGGCTGTTGTTAACTGGAAAATAAAATACTGTATTGTTCTCAAACTGGCTGTTTTTAAACTGGAAAATAAAGTAATGTATTGCATACACTTCAGACATCGTAGCAATATGACTGGAAAATTGTTAAAGCTATGTTAAAAATCCATATCACACAACACACACTCAGGAACATACTGCAAATAAGCATACAAACAAAAATGCAATGTGACAGACAAAACACAAAATGTATTGAAATCACATACAAATATACAAAAACCTCTCTACAACAGCCAACTAGTAGAAAAGGCCAAAGTGACTTTTGTGAACAGGTGTTTGCACATCAAACAGTTGATAGATTGAACAGCTGCTCAGACTCACCAAGATCAAAAGACAGTTTTTATGAGACCTTTGAGGATTAGGGAATGAAAGAAGCTACCTGTGGCTACTGATTCATGTAATACAGTCAACTGCACTTAACTGCACATCGGTTAACTGCACACTCCGGATAACTGCATGTAGTCACGCCGGTCCCGTTTTTTCCCAATGCTTTTCAATGGGAACAAACTTCAGATAACTGCACTTTGCTTAAATGCACACTCTGGATAACAGCACGATAAATGTTCTGCCTGTGGCACATTATTCATTAAAATTTTACTCCGGTTAACTGCACAATGTATAGTCAGGATCAGTCATTGCCAGTCCACTGCTGTAATGCTTCAAATAAGCTTACAATTAAACCGGTAAATGCGACTTTGTAAATGATTGACATGTAAAGGATGCCATAGGTGGTAGATACATGTTTATTCCCGCCCACCGGGGAGCAATAGCATGGGAACAATCATATGTTGCAATAGATGACTATCTTCAGACATAAGGTGAAATCGAGGACTCAACCATCGTTGCAGCTCTTACAGAGACAAAACAAGAAGAAAATGATGAAAGAAGTGATGACGACGACACAGTAGATGACCAGGTTTCATCTAAGTCGCTATTCAGTCACTTTAGAATTTATGCAGATTCATGGAACAGAGAGAATGTGAGCTGTGTGAACCGTTTTACAAAGTAGAGTCGGCAATTCACCAACTTATTAGTAAAACTTGTGTGCATACATCAATTGCCGATTTCTTTCGGAAATCGTCAATTTCATTGTGTTTGATTTAATAATATGACATTAGTGCTGTTCATTGTAGACTCTTGTTTCATTTAAGTAAACGTTGAAAGAGTGGATTCTAATCATCTTTATACGTTATTCTTCACCTATTTTTGTGCCGTGCTGATTTAAAGCTGTACTGTACCGTACTTCGGTTAACTGCACACTCTGTTTAACTGCATAGTCTCGTGACGGGCCAGAGGCTGTGCAATTAACCGGAGTCGACTGTATACCTTTATATATACCATGCCTTGGTCATCAAACAAGTTTAATTTGCATACTTGGAATGGTCACTGCTGATATACTCCAGTGACCACAGAAGGCACAGTGAAACCACTGACTGGTTAAGAAACACATGGTCACTTGCTACAGAAGTCATGTGACTACTAATTACATGACACGTGTATAGGAAATTGGCCAAAGGGCATTACCATTACACAATGTAATGGTAATGCCATTTAATGGCAACACAATACAATGGCAACACACAGCAATGGAAATGCAATGTAATGGTTACACAATGTAATGGTAATGCCATTTAATGGCAACACAATACAATGGCAACACACAGCAATGGAAATGCAATGTAATGGTAACAATGTAATGGCAATGCCATATAATGGTAACACAATGTAATGGTAATGCCATATAATGGTAACACAATGTAATGGTAATGCCATCTAATGGTAACAGAATGTAATGGTAATGCCATATAATGGTAACACAATGTAATGGTAATGCCATATAATGGTATCACACAGCAATGTTAATACTTTGTAATGTTAATAAAAGCCATGTACTTCTTGGTTCTTGTTACTGACAAAACTCTTCTTCACAAATAACTGAACATTCCATTTTTGTGAAAATAGTAGAGGGGCAATTTCTCGCTCTGTTTGCAAATTCTGGAAATCAAACGTCATTAGAGTGAGTCACCTTCTCTGACCTATTTCTCTTTCAGTATGGTGTATTGCTTAGCTGCAGTCTGAAACTGATTTTACATACTTCATTGGGTGTTGGAACATAGCCTGCAGTCTGAAACTGATTTTACATACTTCATTGGGTGTTGGAACATAGCCTGCAGTCTGAAACTGATTTTACATACTTCATTGGGTGTTGGAACATAGCCTGCAGCCTGAAACTGATTTTACATACTTCATTGGGTGTTGGAACATAGTTTTTAATGAAGCAAGCATCAGGATATACATGTTAT
This sequence comes from Sinohyriopsis cumingii, assembly GCA_028554795.2. Lineage (NCBI taxonomy): Eukaryota > Metazoa > Mollusca > Bivalvia > Unionida > Unionidae > Sinohyriopsis > Sinohyriopsis cumingii. Next base: position 111,457 of record JAPYKE020000686.1, on the reverse strand, counting down.
TTCTGAATGCTTTGATACATTACAAGAAAGAAAGAGTTGTTACCTCTACACTTTCTGGTGGTCATTTGAAAATGATACATTACAAAACAAGAAAGAGTTATTACCTCTACACTTTCCGGTGGTCCTGAATTATCTGTTCTAAAGGCAAAACAAAGAGCTTTGCTGAAGCCCGGGATTGTCACACAGTCCTCCCTGGACAAACCCCCTGGGTTAGCAGGATTTGGCCCTGGATTTAGTGGGTATCCTCCTACAATGAAATTATGTCATAAATGCGCTTCTCATGTTCCTATTATGTGTACAATCATGCATGTTTTGTGTGAAACACCAGTGGATGATATCACTATGTTTCTTCACATGATTGATGTATTTCACCATATTAAGCATGAGTATTCATGGGATATCAAATTTACTATTAGTGGCACTATGTATATGGCATTGATGAGTATTCATGGGATATCAAATTTACTATTAGTGGCACTATGCATATGGAATTGATGATCATTCATGGGATATCAAATTTACTATTAGTGGCGCTATGTATATGGCATTGATGAGTATTCATGGGATATCAAATTTACTATTAGTGGCACTATGTATATGGCATTGATGAGTATTCATGGGATATCAAATTTACTATTAGTGGCACTATGTACATGTATATGGCATTGATGAGTATTCATGGGATATCAAATTTACTATTAGTGGCACTATGTATATGGCATTGATGAGTATTCATGGGATATCAAATTTACTATTAGTGGCACTATGTATATGGCATTGATGAGTATTCATGGGATATCAAATTTACTATTAGTGGCACTATGCATATGGAATTGATGATCATTCATGGGATATCAAATTTACTATTAGTGGCACTATGTATATGGCATTGATGAGTATTCATGGGATATCAAATTTACACTTAGTTAAATAGATGTCCATTATAAAAGATTAGGTATTATTCCATGAAGGTCATTCATTTCAAGCATTACACATAACAGACACAAAGTTATTTCATATGAAAGGTTAAGTATTATTCCATTAAAGTCATGCAAGCATTTCATGTCTAACACCTAACAAATACAATATTATTTCATATGAAAGGTTAAGTGTGTATGATTTAGATTGTTAACATAGATTTAACAATTTTAGTTATATCAATGTGATGTCTGCAGTTTGGCAGTTTATAGTGATATTTAGTACTGGGGCATCATGCCGCAGACATATAGCATCATGTTCCACCCAATCACATTATCCTGTCACTGGACCGACCATTCCTAACAAAAACCTCTTAATGCTGAGTGCTAAGCAAGGCTACTGCTGGCACCATTTTTATAAGTCTCTGGTATGGCTTGGCTGTGGCTTGAACCCACTGCCTCCCACATCCAAGGCAGATGCTGTAACCACTTAGACCACCTGAGTGGTTGAAAAGTTAAGTATTATTCCATTAAAGTCATGCAATACACAAAACAAACAAGGTTATTTGACAGAATTCTGCATTACTAAGCCATATTTATATAAGTGATGTTGCCATAGTGGTGTATGCAGCTATATTTCTAGAAGTGATGTTGCCATAGTGGCATATATAGCTATATTTCTATGAGTGATGTTGCCATAGTCTGACTAGTCCGAGTTTCCTCTGACCCTTGCCACCCCATTTTTTGACATTTGGACATTTATGTTGGGGTGTAGGGTTAAAGCACATTCCCTATCGAAACGTTGGAATTCGCCGACACCATTTTGGTGTCGGCATGGGGTAGCCACTTTGTAGCTGACCCAGCACACTTGAACGACCTTTCATCAAGATATACCTGCATGAAATCAATAGGAATATGATTCATTTTCTCAAAAATCGTGAGCATAGCATTCGTCATGTCTTTAATCCACTGACAGACTAGACGAAAGTACGTCGTTGCTGAAATTTGACCTGGATCTGGCCATTTGCATTCTGAGTCACATGACTATACAAATCTCGGAACCTACAAGTCAATGACATCAGAGGTCATACAGTCACATGATATTGAAAATAAACCAATTTCTCAAGTTGTACATAGAATTTGGACATATTATATAGAAGTCATTTAATGTTTGTAAATAAATATAATGCACACTTAATTCTCAACATATTTATTCTGAGAACAATGAACAGAAACCTGTCGGTATTGCAGTAGGGTGGAGAAAACCATTTTCAAGAAGTATTGAGCACGTGTCAGTGATGTTTTTTTTGTTGGTGTCACGTGACTACCACACTGACACATGCTCTTCATAGTGAATCTGGCTTTCTTCAAATTTCTGCAACATTTACAAATTTTCATTGTTGTTTTCACAACACTTGTAGAAGTTTTTATTTTTATTTTTCTATAAAAATTACATAACTTTTATTTATATGTTTGATTTGTTTTCCTACAGCAACACTAGAAATGGTCTGTTGTTGATATCACGTGACTGTATGACCTCTGATGTCAATGAGATGTCGGTTTGTGAGAGTTGTGCAGTCACGTGACTAGGAAGACAAATGGTCAGATCCAGGTCAAATTTTAGCAACGATGTACTTTCGTCTTGTGTATCAGTGGATTAAAGACATAACGAATGCTATGATCGCAATTTCTGAAAAAATAAATCATATTCCTATCGATTTGATACAGTTATATCTCAATGAAAGGTCATTCAAGTTTGCTGGGCCAGCTAGTAAGCGGCTACCCCATTCCGACACCAAATGGTGTTGGTGAATTTCAACTTTTTGATAGGGAATGCGCTCTGACCCTACACCCCAACATAAATATCCAAATATCAAAAATGGGGTGGCAAGGGTCAGAGGAAACTCAGACTAATGTCTGACATACAGCCATACTTTTAGAAGTGATGTTGCCATAGTGGGGTATACAGCTATACTTCTAGAAGTGATGTTACCATAACAGGGTATACAGCTAAAGTTCTAAAGTGATGTTGCCACAGTGGCTATACAGCATTACTAAGCTATGCTTCTAGAAGTGACGTTGCCATAGTGGTGTACTCAGCTATAAAGTGGATATATAGCATTACTAAGTGATACTTCAACAAGTGATGTTACCATAGTGGGGTATACAGCAATACTTCTAGAAGTGATGTTGCCACATTGGTTATACAAGATTACTAAACTATACTTCTACAAGTGATTTTGCCAAAGTGGGGTATATAGATATATTTCAATATGTGATGTTGCCATAGTGAAGTATAACAGCTAAACTTCTAGTAGTGATGTTGCCACATTGGCTATAAGCATTACTAAGCTTACTTCTAGAAGTGATGTTGCCATAGTGAGGTATATAGCTATACTTTTACAAGTGATGTTGCCATAGTGGGGTATACAGCTATACTTCTAGAAGTGATGTTGCTATAGTGGGGTATATAGCTATACTTCTACAAGTGATGTTGCCATAGTGGGGTATACAGCATTTGTGGCAACATTATGACATTGTGTAATGAATTTGACTCTCAGAAGGAAATGATGGAGTTGAAAAGCATTCATTCTGATTGAAACTAAATATTAATATTTGGTGTTAGAGCACCCCTTCCCTACTCTCAGTGTTATAATAAATTGCATAAAGAAAATTCTATATTGGTCCCTAAATCTGATTCATCAAATAATCTACAGCTCTAAATGAGAAAAGGACCTATGTCCATCTAATACAGGGGCTTTGGAATGATTTTTATATTAGGTGTAGCTCCTTGGAAGCAGGAGGAATTTTATAACTTGAGTGGAGTGGCTATTAACCTGCACTTTTCAAATAGGTAATTAGCATGAATTTGGGGTCATGACTGTCCTGCATCCAGTGCTTCATGCAACTTAATTAAGAATGTTTACATTGTACAAATGTTGAAAAAGAGAAATTCCACTACCTGGATGCCACATGGCCATAACTTCGTCCTGTTTATACCTCCACCTGAAGATGCTGGGTACAGCAGGGGGACTAGTTCCAGGGTTCACACCTACAGACACTGCAGCAATACCTTTCTTAACCAGGGTAGGAATTGCTGCATGAGTCAACCCTTGATATGAAAGAAAATGGAAAGCAATAAATCTTTTATGTAATGATTTTTCTACAATAATTATCTAGGTAACTCCAGACACATGTAAAACAATCAGGTCATAGTGACAAAACAGGTTTGATTTAAAAAACGGATGTCAACACTATTGTCTTGTATGAGATCAGGAAAAAGAAACAGATTAAAGACATGAATCCTTCCTTTGTCAACAAAAGTTGACTGTTGGAAAATCCTATATTGATATATTACACTACTGAATACAACTTATTACACAAGTTTTGTTTTTCATGAAAGCATACATTATGAAGGTAACTATCACCTTGATAAAAGATACTACCTTGATTCCATCATTATATTGACATGATAAAATTGTAAACCACAATAACAGGTCACAGTATTGAAAAGACTACAAACATTAACTGTATAAATACAATCTTTAAAATATTAAATGTTTCCATTATCAGTAAGATTATATATATATATATATATATATATATATATATATATATATATATATATAAATACAATCTTTAAAATATTAAATGTTTCCATTATCAGTAAGATTATATATATATATATATATATATATATATATATATATATATATATATACACACATACAAGCTTCCATAGCATGAAAGCATTTTGGTTATGCTGGTGAGTCTTCATTCTTGACACTATCACAACATCTCATGAGGGATGAATTTATTTGTATGATTTAATTAAGAAATATGAGGACATACAAACTACAAATTCATTACACTTAGATACAGACAAGAAGAAAATATGTTTTATGTAAAACATGACAGATTTTAATCAAGAATCATTTCACTCAACTTCCCTATTATACATAATTCCTATAAACGTATATCCTATCATCCTATTCAAAACATGTGCTATGAACAACTGTACATATTTAGGTGGGGGACCCGAGTGGCCGAGTGGTCTAAAGCACTCACTCTTATGGATCACAGCCATCTCACCTCTGTCTGTGTGGGTTCAAGTCTTGGGCTTGGCCAATGTGGGTACATGAGAAAGCTTGCCAGTAGCTTCGCATGGGTCGGTGGTTCTTTCCGGGGATTTCCCGGGTTCTTCCTCCACCATTTATACTGGCCACCATGTATAGCCTATCTTGTGGTGAAAAATGGCATTAAATCCTATAACAACAAAAACAACATATTTAGGTACACTCATTGTAGGAAATGCACTGTTTAAGCACAGTCTTGTCTCACAATTTTGGTCTCAGTTAAAGTGCATGAGCGTCATTTAACAGGCATTACTGGATTCCCCTTCATGTTTTGAGATCTGCCATGATGCCACATTCAAAATAAATGTGGTAAACTGAAAAAAAAATGTCATACCAAACTTATGTCCGAGGCTTTTATTAGCATCCTTTTACAAACAAACTGTTTCAAACCATCTAAAAAATTATGAGAAATAATCAAGCTTCTCAGTGCATTGTGTCTTTTGGATCAAGTTGTTAAAACCTTCATGAAACCTTGCACTCAATATCTGCACAGTGTTCATTAGTAATACACACAAGTCATGGAACAAGGTGCACAAAATGTTAAGTAAACACCTGCACAGAAAATGGGAGGCAAAGAAAGGTTTGCTGACCAAGTGAATCTGTTCATAAAATTTCATTGAACTAAGTGTCATGCACTGCAAAAATCCAAATCAAGTCGTCTTCAATGTCAAATTTAAAAGACTGTATTAATGTTACTTAACTGACCTTCCATCTTTACCCAATGTTCTCAAACAGCAAAGTATCATCATCCTTTTTATTGTACCAAAACTCTGGGACAGAAAAAATAATTCCCAACAAACTGGCTCTCTGGGTTAGGGTTGGGGTTGGGGAATTTCAATTTCTATTCTTCTTTCAGAGGTCAGCTGATTAATGACTGTACTTCCTATGTCGATACTACCAATGAAAAACTCTTTGTAGTCTATAAATCAACTACACTTTATAACTTTGATATAAATGCTGTTGTTTTCAACCTAGATAGACCTACATGAAGACAACATCTGCACAGTCAGTGAAGTCCAAGTAAAGCTGTAAGATTGTGATGTTTCATTGTGTATAAGACTAATCTGTTTTGGTTTAATTGGTAGGTTGAACAAGAGATTACTGTATGTATGTATGTATGTATGTATGTATGTATGCATGTATGTATGTATGTGTGTGTGTGCATGTGTGCATGTGTGTGTGCATATGTATGTATGTATGTATGTATGCATGTATGTATGTGTGTGTGTGCATGTGTGCATGTGTGTGTGCGTATGTATGTATGTATGTATGTATGTATGTACAGTAAAACCTTGGATTGCGAGAATAATTTGTTCCGGAAACGTATTTGTAATCCAAAGCACTTGTATATCAAAGCGAATTTCCCCATAAGAAATAATGGAAACTCAGATGATTCGTTCCACAACCCAAAAATATTCATAAAAAAACGATTAATACAAAATACCTTTTTATATTTTTATTATTTAAAGGTTTATTGTGTAGGACGAATTTCACTGTCACTAACGGAATCACTGTTATCTGTTGGCTCAATGGAATCTTTTTCTTTTTGTGCGACTTTAACAAGGAACCTATCCTATCCAATGAAACCTGCTTTTGCCTCCTTTTGAGGATTTCGCATATACGTACACTTGTATTGCAAGACCTTGCTCGTTTATCAAGTTAAAATTTATTTAAAAAATTTTTTTGTGCTCATCTTGCAAAACACTCACAGACCAAGATACCTGCAATCCAAGGTTTAACTGTATGTATGAATGTATGTACATAGGTATGTGTGTGTATGTATGTATGAATGTATGTCTGTAATTGTGTGTACATATGTATGTATGTATGTATGTATGTATGTATGTATGTATGTATGTATATATGTATGTATGCATGCATGCATGAATGTATGTATGTATGTATTTATGTGTGCATGTGTATGTATGTGTGTAATGTATGTATGTATGTATGTGTGTGTAATGTTTGTATGTATGTATGTATGTATGTATGTATGTGTGTGTGTGTGTATGTATGTATGTATGTATGTGTGTGTGTGTGTGTGTGTGTGCATGTATGTATGTAAAAAGAGAAATTAACCACAGAATATTTCTTAAGGCTAGCATCATCTGCTTTCCTAATGTAAAAAAATTATATAATTTTCTGATTTCTTGCTCTTGTAGCATATAGCTCCTCACAAGCAAGTCTGCAAATAATGATACCTCACATGTCACAGCCATTTTTTTACACAATTCGCTTAAAATGACAGTTGTTCAAGATGAAATGTGAAGTTTCCTTACAAAATATCTTATCTTTTTATTAAACTTATTTGATGCCAAAATTGTTTTAACTTTAGGAAAAATTAATTGAAAGGTGGAAATTGGTTGACTGTATCAAAATGTAAAAAAAATATACAGTGAAAATTGAAGTATCAGTATACCAGAATTCCCTCATGACTTAAATTTTTAGTCCTGAATTTTATTTTTTTAATATCATTTTTTTTCCCCTGCCAAAGCAACACCCCTCAACTCCAAATAGTGAAACAAATTTTGATCCCAAATTTCAATTTTATGCTTTAGAAAACCCCATAAAACTGAAACTGAATTAAGACTGGGAATATATTTCAGCTGCTAAATTCCTGACACATGCTGGAACAGATTAATAATGGTTGGAAGGTACTGTAGTTGGTTTATATGTGAGACAAAAACCCAGAAAATTTCCCAAGGGCATGTGAGGTTAAAACAATACTTGACAAAGATGCGGACACAAATTAGGGCTGATAATAGGCTAATCTTAAGTCCTTGCACCATACAAAAAAGCCAGCTTTTAAGGTAAATTATTAGTAACTAACTGCTTGTAGGTAGGCAATTTAAGAAAAACTATGTTTATTTGCTGATTATCTAATTGTGATTTGTGCCATTCATTTGTATACATGTTGAATTTGATATCAGAGCTTTATTAACCAGGCATGTGGTCTAGCTTTTGATGCTTTGATGACAGAGACCAACAAAGCATTATTCTAAAAGTCAGATTCACTCAATGACATATTCTTAAGTTTTAGATCTTATACAGAGATGAAAAAACGTCGTAATTGCTAAGGATGACCATTATTTGGCTATGGCACAAGAAATGGCATCATACACACAAGCTACATTAGTTAAAGAAAGATACAAGAAAAAACAGACAACACTTCATGCCTTCTTCAAGCCAATCTCCTGAACTGTGAACATTATGAATTATATGGAGTATTTAAACATTGTGGAGTATTATTCTTGATTCTAATGGACTTATCATTTATAATTCAAATGGACTTATGATTCATAATCCTAATGGACTTATCATTCATAATCCTAATGGACTTATTATTCATAATTCTAATGGAATTATCATTCATAATTCTAATGGAATTATCATTCATAATCCTAATGGACTTATTATTCATAATTCTAATGGAATTATCATTCATAATTCTAATGGACTTAACGTTCATAATTCTAATGGACTTATCATTCATAATTCTAATGGACTTATAGTTCATAATTCTAATGGACTCATCCTTCATAATTCTAATGGACTTATCATCATAATTCTAATGGACTTATCATTCATAATTCTAATGGACTTATCATTCAGAATTCTAATGAACTCATCCTTCATAATTCTAATGGACTTATCATTCATAATTCTAATGGACTTATCATTCGTAATTCTAATGTACTTATCGTTTGTAATTCTGATGGACTTATAGTTCATAATTCTAATGCACTCATCATTCATAATTCTAATGGACTCATCCTTCATAATTCTAATGGATTTATCATTCATAATTCTAATGGACTTATCATTCATAGTTCTAATGAACCTATTATTCATAATTCTAATGGACTTATCATTCATAGTTCTAATGAACCTATTATTCATAATTCTAATGGACTTATCATTCATAGTTCTAATGAACCTATTATTCATAATTCTAATGGACTTATCATTCATAGTTCTAATGAACCTATTATTCATAATTCTAATGGACTTATCATTCATAGTTCTAATGAACCTATTATTCATAATTCTAATGGACTTATCATTCATAGTTCTAATGAACCTATTATTCATAATTCTAATGGACTTATCATTCATAGTTCTAATGAACCTATTATTCATAATTCTAATGGACTTATAGTTCATAATTCTAATGGACTCATCCTTCATAATTCTAATGGACTTATGATTCATAGTTCTAATGAACCTATTATTCATAATTCTAATGGACTTATCATTCATAATTCTAATGGACTTATGATTCATAGTTCTAATGAACCTATTATTCATAATTCTAATGGACTTATCATTCATAATTCTAATGGATTTATCATTCATAATTCTAATGGACTTATCATTCATAGTTCTAATGAACCTATTATTCATAATTCTAATGGTCTTATAGTAAAGTTTTAAAAGTATGTCACTATTCAGATATTTCTTGTGATGAGGAGTGTATTTCTGTGGAACAATTATATTTATTTTTGTGAAAAAATGTGATTTTTGGAAAGAACATATTGTTCAACTAATTCTTCATTAAATACACTTATTTAAAAAAAAGAGAAAAAACAACAGCTTTCTTAATTTTGTGCACTCTTACACACAGATACTGATGCTCTCATAATTACATTTTTTCTGTCTGTCTGTCTGTCTCTCTTTCTCTTGTCAAATATCTTATTAGAAAAAGACTTTCTTCCACATCAGCAAAAACCTCAGTAAACCGAAAATATTTCAAAATTTAAATAAAATTAGATCCCAAGGGATTTTGGTTTTGATGGGTTTGACTGTATTAATATTATCAGGATATAAATAGAATATGATTAAAATTAAACATAACATCACTAATGAAAACAGCACCTCATGCTAGAATTTGTCAACTTGCAAGTATTGCAACGTATGACTGAAGGTATAGTAAAAATTATATCAAAATCTTCCTTAACTGATTCCTGATTTTGACTAAAGTATGCTGTGGATATGTTTTTATTGTACTATTACATTGTACTACATACTAATTTAGTTTTTGAATCAGCAGAAACTTCCTCAAACCAATTTAAAATGGCCTTGAGTGAGCTTGCTGACTTTCTGCTGAAAAAAGTTTTACTGCTGACTGTCTGATGAAAGAAAGTTTTACTGCTGACTTTCTGCTGAAAGAAAGTTTTACTGCTGACTGTCTGCTGAAAGAAAGTTTTACTGCTGACTGTCTGCTGAAAGAAAGTTTTACTGCATAAAGCAGTGAAATAAATACAGATACTAAGCAAAGATACTTCCTGTACCTGGCACATCTCTTTGGCTGAGTGTGGGGTAGGCTCTACTTTTACCAAACTGTGCATCAAGAATGAAGCTCATATTGAGGCTGAGTTCAAAAAGGAGCTGGTTCATGTTTTCTATCTGCATGTTCATTGGTCCAGCATGCCATGTGATCACACCACTCGATATGGCCAATTCAAACTCTGCAACCTCAGTCTTATTTGGACACTGTAAAAGGAGAAATCACAGTAATTTGGTAGGATAACAGAGATCAGGTAAGAAGAACATGACCCCCTTGCTGTAATGTCTGAAATGAATTTCCAGGAATTCAAAATAAAACCATTTCTTCTTTTTAACGGCTGCATACTGAAACCATGTCTGATATTCTTGAGTTATAATATTTTCAAAACCAGCCGCTGATGCTGCCACACCAGATATAAGATTGGCACCATTTTCATTTAGTACAAACTAGAGACCATTTAAGGACTTCTGGAAAACCCCATGCCAATATGACCATCTATTTAGGAGAATTAGTGACAAGATATTCTATATATTTAGGCATACTGGAATATCTGCATTGCACAATTATTCCATTAAGAACCAACAAGATTTTCAAGAATGCTACCATGGTGGCTATAACTGTTGTCAGATTAGCATCATTTTCATTTTGGACCAATCAGACACCACAAGAAGTCTCTCGGCAAAAAGCCAATGTTGATATGACTTTCCATCTCTGAGAAGCAGCAATAAGGTTACCAAGATTGCCACTGTGGTGGCCTTATTGGACATCCTATTGGCACAACATTTATTTATGACTAACAAAGAAGTCTTCTTGTGAAAATACCATGTTAATATGACTTTCCATGTTAATATGACTTTGCATGTTAATGACTTTTCATGTTAATGACTTTGCATGTTAATATGACTTTCTTTACAGGATGAGCAGCAATAACAAGATTTTCAATATGGCAGCCATACTGGATGTCACACTGGCAACAGTTTCATTAAAGATAATCAGTGCTCAAAAAATCTGATAGCCTGATGCTCGGGGCCCGTGTAATTTTAGTTAGGGTCCATCCTGTATTCAAAGTGAGATCCCATTGGGCTTGTTGGAAAAATAATATAGTTTGCCTGAGAAAACTTTGATCACGCTGATGAACGAGTAGATGTACTTTCAATATGTTGATATACATGCCATAATCTAAATCTGATTACCACTGTCCTACGTGAAATTGAGATCTATTTTAATCAAATGGAAACTTTGCTATAATTACAATTTTTTAATCCAAAACCCCGACACAGTTGTGTTTTGAGAAAACACAATTTCCAGTAATCTTAAAAAATAAAAAATAAATATTTAAAAAAAACTTTCAGTCTATGCCCGTTACATGGAGTATGTATAAACGGTAATCTGTAACGACTGGAACTGATAGAAAACTATCCCTTGGGCAGTTTAAATAGCGACAATTAAAGGAAAAGAGGTCAGGTATAAAATCAAGCTTCACATTAACTGGTTGACAATAGCTAGTGAGATATGTTGAAGGTTGCAATGGGTGAACCCACTGTGCTAATTTGCATAGGTAGGATCAGGAAGTGGAACAACCCATCATAGGTAAATCGAAGAGATGATAGATACATGTACATGAACAAAAGTTATTACATGTTATTACCTTGATGGAGAATGTTTAAGCCACTCTGTATTATATTTTTGACAAGCTTGTGAACAGTGGCAACTTTTCTTTGAAGTCAGATTTTACTGCATATATAGAATGCAAAGGATAATTATTTCAGTTATTGGAATGGTGTTCAAAAGTAACTAATTTTTATTAAATTTATATTCAAATTGTAGTTATAGCAATGTTGTGTGATAATATTAAAATAGGGGAAGTTTTGGGCATGTGTCCAGCATACCCGTCAACTTTTCAAAAACCAAGTAGGGAGAATAGCAAATAAAATAGTGAGATCTGGACCTAAAATGGGGAGTTGTTTATGTGGCATTTTTTAAGCACCTGTTTCAATAAATATTGACTGATCTTCCAGGTCCAATAAGGGTGAAACTCTCATAGGAAATGCCAAAGGTGCCCGCAGAAACTTTTTTTCTCTTGGTGGGGGGGGGGCATGTAGTCATCAGTCATGATATTGCATGGATGTAGGCCAAAACATGTTTAAAGGTGAAATTGGGGAGGCGAATATTGCCCCCACCCCCTTGCCCCAAAGTGCAAGCGTCAAAGGGATGTGCCATTTCTCCCTGTGACATGCCATATTTTCCCCAGAACAAGCCCCCTTTTTCATATTCTGGTCAGCTGTGGCTAATGTGCATAAACAGCTAAAGTTTTTACTTAAGTATACAAACAATAAAGCCAGTGTGACTAATTAATAGTTAATCCATATCGTTGCATTTATCTTGTGAAAAGGACTGCCCTTGGACATACTTCAAAGAAACCATGTTCTACAGTGTGTGTACATAAGCACCAGCAATTGATTGGCAAATAAATGATGCCCTATTTTGTTGTAACTTATGATGTTCAGGACTTTATTTTAACAGTTCAAATCTGCAGTCACAAGTTACTGTACATGTGGCAACCATTTTTCCCATGTTTTATATCCCACCTTATTTCCTTAGGTTTAACTCTTGGCAAGGACAAAGCAAACAGTTTAGAAGTACTGGACCCCCGGACAGGACTATCTTTACTGTCCATTACAGACTCCATATCTTAGAAAGGATAAGAATCAACTGATATCTAATATCGAATCTACAAATACAAATATAAAGGAAATAAGATACCATGGAAAACCAAACAGGCAAGACCAGAGCACGTGCAACACGAGGCAATATGGCAACTATAAAACCACTCGAGAAATTCTTTAAGCTTAAAAGGATAGACACGCATGAAGGGAGCCATCTGCAATGCACATATAGGGAAGGGACACAAGAGATAGATATGAGCCACATACAAAGGGAAAAAATACCTAGTCTTACTTCGGTAATGATATCAATGAAAATAGCGCATCCAGAAAGTATAAACAGAGTGTACTCCATAAACCCTAACGGATACAAAGGGTACATCATAAGACCGAGAGGGAAGACACTGATTTTGCCGTATGGAGAGATGATAATGGGGAAAGAAACAGTGATAGGTAAAGAACCGGAACCTCTGTGAAGGAAAATAAAAAAATGAACAGAAGAATTACATGTGACTGATATCCCACTTGAAATTCCAATAGAACAAGTAGTAAAACGCTTTGAGGAAAATTCCATATTCCAGTAATCTCAGCAAGGAATAGAACTATCGAAACAACAACAATACTAGACGGCACACGAATACTGGAAATTGAAAAAAATTACATGAAGAATATCAAGAGAGCATTCTACATGTTCGGCTTTCTAGCCAAGTTGTGGTATAAAGGATGTATATACGACCGTACATGCAATAGATGTGGAAAAATAGGACACACACCTTTTAAATGTCCCCAAAATCAAGGAACGACAGCGGTACCAACAACGACAACAACAATAATCACACCCATTAGACAAATGGCAACAGAAAAGATACAACAAATACAGGCTAAAGCAACAACAACAGCAGTTACAACTACAGATGCAGTACCAAACAACAAAAAGATTGATCAAATACAACCACAACAACAACAAGGAAATATACAGCAACAAGAAAGACAAAAGTCACCACAGAAAGAAATTACAAATGCAAAACAAGGGCAGAAATTTCAGAAACAACAACACCAACAGACTCAAGCCCAAATTCCAGTAGAAAATAGACAACAAGAATGTAAGCAAAAAGGACAACAACAACAACAACAAACACAGATACAAGCAAGGAATAAAGACGTACAGGCGACAATAAACCCAAGGCAACAACAACAGAAACAACTAGTCCAAACACAAGAAGAAAAAAGCCAACAACAAAAAAACACACCAAGCCAACAAGTTACTGAAACCAGACAACAACATCAGCAACAGTTACAAGTATTGGAAGCAGTGGAGAATAACTGACAAAGTACCAAACAACAAAAAGAATGACAACAAATACAAGAAAAGAAAGTATCGATACAAACAGCAAAAACACAAAGAATTGATCAAATACAACCACAACAACAACAAGGAAATATACAGCAACAAGAAAGACAAAAATCACCAAAGAAAGGGCAGAAGATCCAACAACAACAACACCAACAGACGCGAGCCCAAATTCCAGAACAACAACAACAACAACAACCAATACAGATAAAAACAGGAAATAAAGACGTACAACAACAGGAAGAAAAAAGCCAACAACAAAAAAACACACCAAGTCAACAAGGTATTGAAATTAGACAAAAACAACAACAACAAAGAGACCAACCACAACAACCAACTCTACAAAGTTTACAAGGAACAGAAATTAGACTAATACAACTACAGCAGCCACATAAAACCAAGTCACTACACCAAGGTATAGAAATTGAAAAGCAACTCCAAGGACAGCAGCCTTATATAAAGAATCTAAAAAAAGACTCTTTGCAAGAAGAGATTACAACCTTCCAATTACAACAAGTTCAGAAAACTCAAGTGCCTCAACTTCCAGATGGAAACGCAAACCCGCAGAAACATCCATATATAAGGAGGATAAGAGAGGAATCGCTGATAGAAAATACAAAACAAATACAAGAAGAAGTATTACAAACAACAACAACAAAAGATGAACAATGGAAAACATGTCCAGAAGTACGGGAAACACTCAGGGAATTAACGAAGAAGAAAAGAAAAGAAAAAAGAAGACAACAACAAGAGGAGGAGAAAAAAAGAATAGAAGAAGAAGTTTGGTTTAGCACAGATGAATACACTGAATCCTAATTAATTTAAAAAAAAAAATAATAATAATAATACAAAAATATAAAACAATAACATGATACCAATTAAATATTAAAAAACAATAACATGATACCAATACATACAATATAACAACCAAAACATGTAGGGCAGGAGGGCCTCCCTAAATGGTCTGTGAAGATCAAAAGGAGAGAGAACCCTCCAAAAAAAAAAAAAAAAGAAGAATGTAACACTGTTTACTAAATGAAACATTTACTCTAAATTAGTTCTTTGGGGGCACATATACTGCATGGTATATTTTGTTTTATTCCTTCCTTTAATTTAATCATGGTAATTAAAGTTTACATATACGGTAGAATGCCAGGTGTTTGCTTTTCTTTGGTGGAATAGAGATGTGATTTTGTTTGCAGAGAAAACTACACAGTATTCATAATAACTGTTCTTAGGATTAAAACTAATTGGTGACAATTTTATTTTTTAAAATATTTTTTAAATACTATATTACAGTTATAGGGGTTTAAAAAATCTGAAATTTACATGTATAATGTTTTATTCTTAACGTTCTGTTTACTGAAGAAAAAAAACTTTGAAGTGTGATATTAATTATTTTGTCACAACAGTACTCAAAAGTGATAAAATAGAATATGGCATCTGTGGATTGCATACAATATATCTATGTATGTATTTTTTTCTTCTTCTGAGAAATGAAAATTGACAGACACAAAATAATGAGCAGGGAGTTCTCTGCAAAAAATCAGGAGATATTATGAGATCGGGAGGTAGGTGTGGAAATACCCCACAAAATCGGGTGGGTATTTTCTCCTGGCTTGAGAGTTGACAGGTATGAACTGTCCAGGTTTGTAGAATTTCAGTCATTGCTTGTGAGTTTATTTAAGTCAACAGCCTAGGGCCTGTGCCTAAAACAAAAATTCTTTGAGCATTGATAATGTAGACATTATAATAAATCAATTAGTTCAAAATCATACTGCTATGACCATCCACTCAGCAATAACTAGATTTTCAAAATGGCCACTTTAGAGGCCATATTGGATGTCTGAGTAGAACAATTTTCATTTAGAGTTAACCAGACAAAATACCTTATTTACTTTTTTTCCAGTCCCAGAACTTAAAGTGAAACTTTTTTTCATATAGGTCCTATGTCCCAAGACTTAAGAAATGAAATAAATTTGTGTTGAATTTGCACACCCCCTACTGCATGTTGCAATAAATTAGATAAACAAAACGATTAATTGTTTATAAAATGAAAGAAACTAATCTTCTATTATTATCATTTATCCCTCTTTTTTCATCATGAGCATTAGAGAAAAATATTTATCTATGAACTCGATATATATAGCATAGGCATCCGTACTGTAGCATGTATCGATAATGTCAGATAACACAAGACACATTGTTCATTGACTAGAACATAGACAAACAAGTTGTGTTTGGTTGTACTCAAAGGTTTGAATATGTTATCCAACAGAAAACCAGATCCAGCAAAATTGCAAGAGAGGGAAATATTGTTTGAAGGCATCTGCTATTAATGCACGACAGGTGTTAGGTGCAAAATAACCAAGATTTTACTATATCCAGGTTAATTATATGACAGTATCTTGCAAATAAAATTCATTATTTGAAAATACATTCACTGTAAATGCAAATGACAATTTTTTCCATTAGTATGAATCACAAAAAGTGTAAATAAAGCAAGTTATTGCTGCGTATACTATTTACCCACAGACATCAATGTCAGTTTTTAATTATTATAACTACAGATGCCAAGCACATAGAAGCCAGGTGGTGATTAAACACAACTGGCAGTGAGCAATAAATTCATTGTTTGACAGGATATCAAATACATAGGTTATTTTATTACAAAGCATGCCAACCTTGGAAGCTGAGTTTAGATTCTTTTAAGTGTGCAGATTTTTTTTCTGTTGATTTTTTAAAAAATCTATACAAAGTCGGCCGACAGAAGGAAGCGAACTTTGTTTCCATTTACTGGCATTCAAGGAATTTTGAAACTAAAATGAAACAATGCAAGAATTGCTAAAGTATTTATCATAACGCTTCATGCATGGACACTGATGATCCAGCATTGCCCAGAAGAAATGGAGAAAATAAAATCATTTGATGAATTCGTGAAGGCCACAAGAGAAGATGATTTCACCAGCAATATGATCATTAACAAAGATGAAATTCCAGTGTACTTTGATCTTATTCCTGGATGAAATGTCAAAAAGATGTGGGTTAAAAGTATGAGAATTAGCACAACTGGTGCAGATTTAAAACAACATCACCCCACCCCCCGACTTTAGTCCTTGCAGTTTCTACTTCAGGAGATTTTGTTGCCTCCAATGATAGTTTTTCACAGTATGTATTCATGCACAGACAGGATGGATCATATGTGTGCAGGAGAAGGGTTGGGCAGATGAGATGATGTTGCAGTGGATTAGAGTTTTATCTCTAGTATACAGTTGTACATTATTTTAAAAATAAAACTTAAGCTGGAATGCATTTTCCAACATGTAATTTTTGAATGATTTAAATGATGTCCCACAATTTAAAACTAAAAAAAATGATGTGTCCCAGAACATACAGTACAGTAAACAAAAAATTACTTTAGAAGTTAATTTATGGTGTCCCAACAAATATGGTGTCCCAACATATATGGTAAGAAGTCTTCTAGTGTATCTCACATGTCAATATAACTCTCATTCATGAGAAAGAACTGAAACAATATTCTCAAGATGACTTCCATGGAAGCCATATTGTAAATCAGATCAACACCATTTTCATTTAGGACCAGCTAGATATCAAAATAAGCCGTATAGTGAAAAACCATGCAGATATGGACATCGATTTATGAGAAGCAGCGATAGCAACATTTTCAAGAGGACAAGTGTGGTGGTCATATTCGATGTCTTAGCAGCATGATTTTCAGTTAGAACCATCTAGACCTTCGGATGAATACATGTGTAAAGTTGATGGCAATCCTCAAGGTAGTTTAGGAGGAGAAGTGGTAACAAATTTGTAAAGATGGGTGACTGACAACAGCCTATCCCTCAAGCTCATCTGGTCTATAACCCGTAAGACTTCTAGCTACAGTATAATTTCGACCCTTAAATCAAGCACTTCCAACTTTATCTCATATTTATGTTGATATAATTAAATTTTCTTTTGTCAAACTCTGACTTCTTACATAAGATTTTAATTATGACCCAAATACTTGACCTTTGACCTTTTTTCAACTAAATGAGATATCCTTGCTAATGCTTTAAATGAATTATTAAACATCTTCATGTCAAAGACATGATGGTAGATGATGATTTCTATCATGCAAGTATTGATGTTTTAACTGAAGTGATGGCCTCCTCTTCAACTAAGAAAGAGGCATGGCTTTAAAAAAACAATGATTTTCTCTGACTGGCTGTAGACATGCATCTATCATGAATATTCACTGTTCTGTATTATGAATAAAATTCAAAATATCATTATATAAAAGAATGTTATTAAACTATAAGTTGCTTTAACTATTTATGCATGTTGAATTTAATTATAAGGATTGACTGTTTGATTTTTAAAATTCAACGAAGTATGAACTAAAAAAACTAAGCCAACCTTGCGGTTATGCAGTTTGCAAAGCATTTCTATGGTTCATACTTCATTAAATTAAAACAAATAAACAGTCAATCCTTAAATAAAATGCTACAGCAAAATAATTGGTCTAATATATCTTAATTTACATCTATCCTTTAAATTCTACCATACATGGGTACAAAGTTGTCCACAGGCATTAGCAAATTACTGTTAATCAATAATAGGTTTCAAACAACTCAGTAGTAAAGATGTTATTTTAATTCTCATATGTAATAATTAATTACCATTACATATATATATATATATATATATATATATAGTTAGAGAGATAGATACATGCACACACGTACAGTCACAAAAATAAGATTTAAAATATTTTCATTCTTAAAGTAGAATTATCAAATAGTTGATCTCACCTTGAGAGTTACTCCACTTAGTGTAAAGTTTTTAGGGCAGTCCAGGTACAAACTGACAAGCCAGGGGTGGGTGGTGTAAATAAAGGATTCCACATATTTTCCCTCTATCAGTTGCCGTGATACATTAAGGGCTTGTGGGAAATGGTGGGTGAAGTAGACATTCAGAATATTGTTGATGTATCCAAGCTCAGAGCCGATCCCATCATAACCAACATCTGAATTGATCAAGATTAACATCAAATTAATAGACAGGACAATAAATGCCAATACTGTGTTGAGCAATAAAAACCAATATTACCATATATAGCAATAAAAACCAATATTACCATATATAGCAATAAAAACCAATACTACCATATATAGCAATAAAAACCAATACTACCATATATAGCAATAAAAACCAATACTACCATATATAGCAATAAAAACCAACACTACCATATATAGCAATAAAAACCAATACTACCATATATAGCAATAAAAACCAATACTACCATATATAGCAATAAAAACCAACACTACCATATATAGCAATAAAAACCAATACTACCATATATAGCAATAAAAACCAATATTACCATATATAGCAATAAAAACCAATACTACCATATATAGCAATAAAAACCAATACTACCATATATAGCAATAAAAACCAACACTACCATATATAGCAATAAAAACCAATACTACCATATATAGCAATAAAAACCAATACTACCATATATAGCAATAAAAACCAACACTACCATATATAGCAATAAAAACCAATACTACCATATATAGCAATAAAAACCAATACTACCATATATAGCAATAAAAACCAATACTACCATATATAGCAATAAAAACCAATACTACCATATATAGCAATAAAAACCAACACTACCATATATAGCAATAAAAACCAATACTACCATATATAGCAATAAAAACCAATACTACCATATATAGCAATAAAAACCAATACTACCATATATAGCAATAAAAACCAATATTACCATATATAGCAATAAAAACCAACACTACCATATATAGCAATAAAAACCAACACTACCATATATAGCAATAAAAACCAATATTACCATATATAGCAATAAAAACCAATACTACCATATATAGCAATAAAAACCAACACTACCATATATAGCAATAAAAACCAATATTACCATATATAGCAATAAAAACCAATACTACCATATATAGCAATAAAAACCAATACTACCATATATAGCAATAAAAACCAATATTACCATATATAGCAATAAAAACCAATACTACCATATATAGCAATAAAAACCAATACTACCATATATAGCAATAAAAACCAATACTACCATATATAGCAATAAAAACCAACACTACCATATATAGCAATAAAAACCAATACTACCATATATAGCAATAAAAACCAATACTACCATATATAGCAATAAAAACCAATACTACCATATATAGCAATAAAAACCAATATTACCATATGTGGCAATAAAAGCCAATATTACCATATATGGCAATACAAAGCCAATATTACCATATATGGCAATAAAACCAATACTGCCATATATGTCAATAAAAACCAATATTACCATATATGGCAATAAAAGCCAATAGTGGGGGTGCTCACCAGTTATTATGTACTTTTGAGAGAGTGATGTATGTAAGGTGAAGTTGCTTGCATTTAAAACATGCACAATGGAGAGAATGTTGGCATACGTCTATGCTACATTAATCTAATGAGGATGATATTTCTTTGTATATTGTACTTTTGGAAATTGTACATGATCTAAGCACACTGGTAACTAAAATGACTGCTCCCTTGTGCTAAAAAATCAGCCTGAATTAGTCTAAAATACATTATCCATAGCAGCTATTAAAATAGGGAAAATCAATTTTGTCAGACTAGACAATACCAGCTTCTAAAAGTGCAATGAATGAATTATCAAATATATAAAATGTAAAAAACGTTATCAGCTCTTTTTTATACAATTTACCTCTGAAGTTCAGGAAGTGAAAATGACCAAGTGGAGCTAGCACTTTTCTGAAAGGTGCACATCCGGAGTAAGGCCAAGCTGTATACTCTATAACCCATATTACACCCATCAATCATACACCAAAATAAAGGGAATTAAAGGTTCTTTGAATTATACCTAAGATATACAAGGTCACCAGTGAGGAAAGCTGGGGAAATTCTTTTTCTTTAAAATTCTAACCCTATGCAAAATATTAAGCTGTAGAGCGCCACCTTAAAGCAAATATAAAAATGTATGCAATTAATTATTTTAGTTTCATATAATTATGTATGAAGTTCTGAATAAAATGGTACATTCATATTGATGTTAAGCATGAAAATAAGCTAATTATGCTCATTTTGCTTTTGCTTACATAATTTGCCATGAGGCATGTTTGTGTGAGTAGTGACCTTAATTATGGGGAAATAAGAAGTCTTAGAATGTAGGAATAGAGTCAACTTAAATTTAAAACTGTTGCAATAAGTAAAAGAAATTTATAGTGAAAATGTTTCTTTTCATTTATTTGCAATGAAATAAAAAAATAAATGCCGAGAAAGCTAATTCGCTTCTTCCATATTAAACAATAGGCAAATATTTTACACTTTGACCTTTGACCTTTATGAACCTGATCTGTTCCATCCCTTTTTAAACTGTAAAATTCATTGTTGATATCTCAGGAATAATTATGGATAGTTTCATGTTCCTGACATGCAGCATAACATTGGTTGCTATGATTACAAAATGTAATTTGCATTTTTAAAATAGCTCTCTTTTTATCAGGGGGGGCGGCTGGACTTGTTAGAGACTCTGACACTCATAAATACTGTTCTGTGAGGGGAAATGCAGGAGAATTATTCAAAAGGACTGTTTTGATGCTTGCAACTTAAATGTTTCAGCCATACAATCAAAATTAAATCATACAATAATAATACCTAATTTATGTTCTCTTTATGGGGGCGCTCACCAGTTATTATGTACTTTTGAGAAAGTGATGTATGTAAGGTGAAGTTGCTTGCATTTAAAACATGCACAATGGAGAGAATGTTGGTGTGGATGATATTTCTTTGGATATTGTACTTTTGGAAATTGTACATGATTTAAGCACACTGCTAACTAAAATGACTGCTCCCTTGTGCTAAAAAATCAGCCTGAATTAGTCTAAAATATACTATACATAGCCGCTATAAAAATAGGGAAAATGAATTTGCCAGACTAGACAATACCAGCTTCTGAAAGTGTAATGAATGAATTACCAAATATATAAAATGTAAAAAAAGTTATCAGCTCTTTCTTATAAAATTTACCTCTGAAGTTCAGTCAGTGAAAATGACCAAGTGGAGCTAGCACTTTTTTGAAAGGTGCACATCTGGAGTAAGGCCAAGCTGTATACTCTATAACCCACATTACACCCATCAATCATACACCAAAATAAAGGGAATCAAAGGTTCTTTGAATTATACCTAAGATATACAAGGTCTTTCTTAAAAAGCCAGTATAACCAGTGAGAAAGTCAGGGAAATTCTTTTTCTTTAAAATTCTAACCCTATGCAAAATACGAAACTGTAGAGCGCCACCATTATCATATATGGCAATACAAAACCAATACATGTATTACCATATACGGCAATAAAACCAGTATTACCATATATGGCAATACAAGTCAATATTATCATATATAGTAATAAAAGCCAACATACATATAATAAAAATTAGATGTACCTCATTACAACTGTAGATATAAAGAATTCAGGAGAATTAATGACAAGATTTTTCAATACCTTCAATGTGACAGCCATAATGAAATTCTATTTTCATACAGGACTAATGTGCCTATCATCAAAAGTCTTTTAGTTTCAACATTGTTGCTGTGGTGGGCATACTAAATTACAGACTGGTCCCATATTCATTTAGGGCCAACCAGACATCATAAGAAGTCTCTTAACGAAAAGTCCATGTTGATACCACCATCCATTGAGGTGGAGTATCAACAAGATTTTCAAGATGGCAACTGTGGTGGCCATGATACTGAATATTTAAGCAGAACCATTTTTCTTTAGGTCCAGCAGACATCATATGACATATTCTTTCAAACATCCCATGTGAATATGACTTTCCATTCAAGAGAAGTTGCAATTAATGAATTCTTCAAGATGGCAGCCATCATGGCCATATTAGGCACCATTTTCATTTAGGACCAAGCAGACATAAAGCAAAGTTTCATAATGAAAACATGCTGTTGATATGACTATCTATTTGTATGGTGTAGTGAGAACACAATTTTTAAGATGGCTGATGTGGAACCCACATCTGATATCTAAGCAGTCCTGTTTTCATTTAAGATAAACTAGACCTTGGGATGAATGTGTAAAGATTAATGGCAATCATCCAAGTAGTTTAGCAATAACACACATGTGCTAACAGACAGACAGATGGTGAATGACAACAGGCCATTCCAAAAGCCCTTCTGGTATTGCCATTAGAGTTAAAAATGATTAAATTATGTCTGCTTTGTTCTAAAATTACAAAAATGTATTTTCAGGCATAACAACAAGGTATAAGACCATGTATCCTTCAAAATGTCTTGGTTTTTGTCCTGTAGCAAGTCACTAGTATGGAATATTTTAAATCACTTAAAATTATGCAACAAGAAGAAGCTGCCTAGAAATAAATACATGCTAACCATTATGCTTCTGGAGTAATCATTACACTGTTTTTCACTAAATTATGCCTTACATGTAAATGTATATGGATTATGCATTTTTGGTATATCCCCCTCCCCAAAAAATAAATAATTTGTTTTCTCATTTCTATTAACATCCCATTAATGCCACAGACCATATTCCAGAAAAGACAACTTCTTCGTAAATATGACATAACAGTACACTTGTCCGTAGACTTGCATGTACTTTCCTAACAGTATTAATATGTTCTATTTATATCAGCAGTCCTATTTCCAAGAAACATACCGGTTTCTACTTTCAAACTTTTGATCTCGGATTCTATTTATAGCAGCTGTATGGCTTAGTTAGGAGAGAACAGACTAGTTTCCTAATTTTTTAATCTTTTCTCTCAGATTCTTTTTTCTGATTCATATTGGTACAGAACCAGTCTGTAGGTATTTGGCACTAAAAGTCAAGTCATATTTATTCTAATCAATGTGTATGTTAGAGCAAATATGTTTTTAAAATAATTTCACAGATGGATTAGCAAAAGAACAAAACAATTTAAAGATGAATACATGAAGTACATAATACAGCGTTCCATTCTAGGGCAGCTTCATGCCCATTGCAGGCTGTGTGGAAAGGATTTTAATATTGGTCATGGTATTAAATTTGATGTGGAACAACACTTGAAAACAAAGAAACCTTGAATTAACTTGTCTTACTAACTCCAATGCTAAGGTAACTTCTTTGTTTCAGCAGAACTCAACTGTGGACATGAATGTTATAAATGCAGAGGTGTTATTTAATGAGTTCTTAATAGAACATGGACTACCCTTAGAGGTAGAAGACTGTTGGTCTTTTGTTCAAATGGATGTTTCCTGATTCCAAAATTGCAGAAAATATGCATGTACAAGAGCGAAACCACCTAATAATTGTTCTTTGCTTAGCTGAAAATACTTTACTTAAAATTGCAGAAGCCATAACAATTGGGCCATTTAGTACTGTCACAGATGGGAGTAGTGATTATGATCATTGATGACAAAAAGTTGTATTCGGTTTGTGTAAGAGATTTTGACAATGAAAAGGGCAAAGTCAGAGTGTTCTTTTTTCATTACCAGATTTAACAGTAGATTCCACTAGAGAAAACATTTTTAATTTGCTTGATAATGCTCTGAATTAACATGATATAAGATGGCAGAACTGTATCAGGTTTTCAGCTGATAATGCAACAGTGATGACTGGAATTCATAAAGGAGTTGCATTCTATATTTGGAATGTCTCCATCAGTGTACATAACAGTTTGTCCCTGTCATTTGATGGACCTTGCTGCAGGACAGGCTGCCAATAAATATGAACGAGAACTCCTGAAGTATCAAGTTGGCATTCTACCTGACAATTTACTTCATGCAGACAGAGTTGATGTGCAATGGCACCTTATTTTCCAGCTAAAAGACACAATAACTGGATGATACAAATTTCCTCCTCTTTGTCAGGTTATGAAAGAAATATTGGTTCTTTACCATTCTAATGCTGACTGTGAGAGATTGTTCAGTATTGTTAACAAAAATAAAACTGAATTCATATCCAGGCTCAATAACCCAATACTTAGTGCTCTAATGGTGTGCAAAACATTAATAGTCTCAGCTGGTACAAAGTGTTTTGAAATGCAACATGAGAGTCTGTTGCTTTTTAAAGCTACAATTGCTATATACGAAAACTTGAAGCAGTAATTGAAATTAACAGACCAGAGGGTTAATAAATCATTTTATACATATACCCACTGAATTCTTATTATGTTATATGTGGATTACCCTTTTTCTGCTCAGATTACTCATTTTGTCTACTTGGATTACATTTTCCTCACCATGGGTTGGGATGTATGGAAATATGTTCCCTCTGTTCATAGGAACCATGAATGTGTCTCACAGTATATATGAGGTGATTTCACAAAAAGGCACGCATCTACCAATGTGGTTCATAGTGATGATGTGCATTCTGTTGATTTATCTACCAAGGTGGTTTATAAAGATGATGTGTATTCTGTTGATTTACCTACCAAGGTTGTTCATAAAGATGATGTGGCTTTTACTGGTTGTATTCTGTTGATTTACCTACCAAGGTTGTTCATAAAGATGATGTGGCTTTTATTGGTTACCTACCAAGGTGGTTTATAAAGATGATGTGTATTCTGTTGATTTACCTATCAAGGTGGTTCATAGTGATGTTGTGTATTCTGTTGATTTACCTATCAAGGTGGTTCATAAAGATGATGTGTATTCTGTTGATTTACCTATCAAGGTGGTTCATAAAGATGATGTGTATTCTGTTGATTTACCTACCAAGGTGGTTCATAAAGATGATGTGTATTCTGTTGATTTACCTACCAAGGTGGTTCATAGTGATGATGTGTATTCTGTTGATTTTCTTACCTACCAAAAAATGAATTACCTATCAAGGTAGTTCATAAAGATGATGTGTATTCTGTTGATTTACCTACCAAGGTGGTTCATAAAGATGATGTGTATTCTGTTGATTTACCTACCAAGGTGGTTCATAAAGATGATGTGTATTCTGTTGATTTACCTACCAAGGTGGTTCATAGTGATGATGTGTATTCTGTTGATTTTCTTACCTACCAAAAAATGAATTACCTATCAAGGTAGTTCATAAAGATGATGTGTATTCTGTTGATTTACCTACCAAGGTGGTTCATAAAGATGATGTGTATTCTGTTGATTTACCTACCAAGGTGGTTCATAGTGATGATGTGTATTCTGTTGATTTCCTTACCTACCAAAAAATGAATTACCTATGAAGGTGGTTCATAAAAATGATGTGGATTATATTGGTTACCTACCAAGGTGGTTCATAAAGATGATGTGTACCTCATCTATATCTACATCATCCATTCCCATATGAACAACCTGAAAAGAAAATAGCAGCTTAAGAATAGAGCTTTACAAACCCCACCAAAATACAACAAAATATTATTCAAATATAATCGATGAGAAACAAACTAACACGATTTGTTAAAACCTTTTCATCCGAACTTAGATTCTGATATAGTCATGTGAATTTATAAGAATAAAAATGAGATAAACTTTTACTGATTAAGATTTATAAGACAAGTTTTGTGTGGATAATGATTAGGTTATCCAGATTTATTTAATGCCAAAAGTTATTATCCCCATGTTTTTCTAAAATAAAGCACTGCATATTATGTGATATACTGTCTGTCCATCTTTTGCTATGCCTTCTCATCCCATCATTGAACAGAATTGTCTTGCATACCAAACCTGGTAAATGATTCAACCAATAATGACTGAATGACGGAATGGAGGTAGCCAGAGAATGGGGTCAAACGTATACAAATGTAAATTTTAATGACATATCAGTCTATAAGAATATTTTCTATTTATAATTTATGAGTGCAAACAAAATGGCACATTAGGGCTATTTATAATTTTTTTGTGCAAACAAATGGCACATTAGGTTTTTTTATAATTTAAGTGTGCAAACACAATGGCACACTAGGGCTAATTATAATTTATGTGTGCAAACAAAATGGCACATTAAGGCTATTTATAATTTTTGTGTGAAAACAATATGGCACATCAGTGCTATTTATAATTTGTGTGCAAACAAAATGGCACATTAGGGCTTTTTATAATTTATGTGTGCAAACACAATGGCACACTAGGGCTAATTAGAATTTATGTGTGCAAACAAAATGGCACATTAGGGCTTACAGACTGCATGTCATTCTTATAAGTTTTATTAAACAACAAAAAGAATGATAGCACATTAGTGTCATCTGTTCTGTAGAATGAGTAGCAAAAAACACACAAAATAGTTGAGACCTGGAATCAACTCACATCTCTGCTGCATCAAAAAATCATAACTGAACATATCATAAATCATTGAACAAAGGTGACTCATTGAGTTGACTGAGTTGACACTTTTTATATTTGTCTCAAGCCTGTTGCTTCTGAGAAAGCTGAATCCAGATGTGATATATATATATATGCTGTCAATGAGTCAATTTTAACTGTGCAAAGACAAGTTGGGAAATTGAAATAAAATTCCATAACTGCTGTGACTTATGATGAAATATGTCAGATAAAAGACAGCTTGGAAAACTGACATGAAACGAGCAGAAATATATATATATATATATATATATATATATATATATATATATATATATATTAATAGCGTTACAGAGTCCCAGTCTATTTCTGTGATTCACCAACATTAACCCATGAGTAAGTCACTTTGAAAGAATAGAAAGGAAAATGTAAAAGCATGTATCATTTTATTTCAAACCTCAGTTTCATAAGATCACATTAACCAGAAACTGTTTTTCAGTAACTGTCAAAATCAATTTAATACTACACTCTACCATAAGCAGACAAGTTTTTGTCAAATGAGTTAGTTTCTTAATTAATTTTGTTTCCTGTTCTTTGACTTAACAAATGCATGTATGGCATTAATGTTATCAAAGTCTTCAAGTATAGGATGATGTACCATTATTCTGATTAATTTATTTGATTTCATTGTATGTGATTGCGTTGCACTGCAGTCATCATTTTTCACTCTAATGTCAAGCATTTTCTCAACTGCATATAGGATTGTACATCTTTCTTGCACAGCATGGCAAATCTCAAGAACAATTAAATGATCAGGGTTAAATTGGTGATGGCTAAAGTCTTGTAGCCGCAAGTTAGAACTTTCATTACAAGTGAAAGGATTTTGCTTTCCAGCTGAGTTACATCATTAAAATTTCTTTTACTGTACCATTTGATTCCATTTTTTTAACCAGGAGAACTGTTTCTCACAAACAGGTCTCTAAATTCTCATGTTTGTAGTTCTTCTGCCATTTTTATCAGTGTCCTTCACCATACTCGAGATGGAGTCAACATTAAATATACATTCTGAGTTTGAGTTCTCTTTGTTGTCTTTACTCTTGCTCTCACTTTAATCTTCAGTTCTGCCTTTCATTATCATTAGTATCATTTTCATTGCAAGTATGTTTCCTAAATAATGAAAACCAAATTTGCTGACTACTTTTTATGAGTCAAAGAATTTTTCTGCATTCTATTAAAAAGTGTCAGTTGATGTTGCAATTATTATTATTATTATTATTATTATTGTTATTATTATTATTATTATTATTATTAATGATTTGATGGTATAATCCAATGCAAACTCTGAGAAAGCTTTCAGTACTTTCATGATTTATATAGGCGTAATTTAAACACTTTTAAAAACAAAGGGTATTGTTTATGTGCATACATACACATTCAAAAGAACACCCATTTCCCTGAAGTCATCAAAAAACAGAAGGATTAACTGTTAGTTAGTCACATTAGCTTTCTCCCTGTTTACCTAATGTATTCTGCAGATGTCATGACTGACAATATAAAAAGGAAAGCATTGTATGGAAAAATGAGGTGCATCACATAGATGCATTACATTGAGAAAACGTGCATTATCTGAGAATTTCAAATGTATTTTGATGATTCAGCAGCTTGGGTTTCTGAGTCCTGACAATGATACACGTCCTCATTATCCTCTTGGCTTGTTTTCAACCAGATGACCCCATGTTGGAAAGTTCATGCATGACTTAAATTGTTTTTTCTGCACTTTAGAGGAAATAATTTCTGCCTGTATTACTGCTATTCTGTATCATACATACTACTATATTACTGCTGTACATATGCCTATATCACCACTGTACATGACTGTATCACTGCTGTACATATGCATATATCACCATTGTACATATGACTGTATCACTGCTGTACATATGCCTATATCACCACTGTACATGACTGTATCACTGCTGTACATATGCCTATATCACCACTGTACATATGACTGTATCACTGCTGTACATATGACTATATCACCACTGTATATGACTGTATCACTGCTGTACATATGCCTATATCACCACTGTACATATGACTGTATCACTGCTGTACATATGACTATCACAGCTGTACATATGTCTATCACTGTTGTACATATGCCTATATCACCACTGTACATATGACTGTATCACTGCTGTACATATGACTATCACAGCTGTACATATGTCTATCACTGTTGTACATATGCCTATATCACCACTGTACATATGAATGTATCACTGCCATACATATGCTCAAAATTATATCGCAGAAGAACATCATCAGTATATAGAAAACTCAAATTTATTTAACATAAAGAAAACTCATTTAGTATTTCTAAAGGTTTTCATATGAAAACCATACTTTTTGGTTTAGGAAGAGATTTTGTCTCAGAAGCTAAACAAATCAAGTTGGGAAAAAATCATGATATCTTAATAAAGTTTTTGGGTTGAAAGAAAAAATATTACATTCAGCTTCATTATTCATTACAAATCAGTTGCCACTGTGGATATGCATACTATCAGTCTGTGAATATACTGTCTTGCATTCTACATAACTCATTTCTCTTGAAGTGCAAATAATCTGGGACAAAATACATAATCTTTATAATGCCATACATTATTCTAAACATTGCCAATGATGTACACATCCATTGTGAATCACACTGCTATCACGTGTTCAGTAGCTGATTGGCTGGGTGGGAATTTGATTTGCCTCATTCAAATAGTTCATAATGATTTTTATGAGGACTTACTGATTGGAAAAAATAAAATTACTGAAATGGAGCTTTTTTATGGTATCTTTATTTCAATTCACAAGAAAATAATAATGATAATATTTTGGAAAAAAATATGTTTATTAGACTCGGTGTTGGTCAGTGACATAAATGAGAGAAGTGTACTCTGAAGAACTAGGAGTTTATGTGGGAGCAACTAATCACCCCAAGATTTTAAAACACCCTAAGACAACTCAGATTATGTTTTACAGTTGAAAAAAATTCCTTCCTCAGTTGAACAGAGAGCATTTAATTTAATCTTAAATACCCAAAAATTGAAAATTAAAAATCCAAGAAATGCTTCTAAGCTGACTGCCAAGTCCTGCACAGTGACAAAAAAGTACTGTTCATGCATCTGATTCTAAGTAATGAATAAGTACGTTATGTTACATTATGGATTAATGAATACCATAGTGCTGCAAAGTAACTGAATACTTATTTTTTCATTAATCCATCTATATCCAAGTCACACCATGAGGAAGCAATCTTTCCTTGGCCCTTTTTATCTATGTACATTGTTGTGAGGTTTTCTTCTACTTTTCCTCCTTTTCTTTTTCACACACACACACACACACACACACACACACACACACACACACATATATATATATATATATATATATATATATATATATATATATATATATATATATATATTTATATATATATATATATATATATATATATATATATATATATATATATATATATATATATATATATATATATATATCACACACACATATAAATATAAATATAAATATATATATATATATATATATATATATATATATATATATATATATATAAGAGCAGAAGATTTCTTTCCTTGGCAATAACTAACAAGGGAAAAAACTACTGATTTTACTTGAAAATTTTATTATGTAGAATTTTACTAATTCTGTCACATAAAACTGATCATTGGCTTTTCTGTTTGATTTTATTTAATTTAATACATGTATCCTGGATAGCTGAGGGTGTTTTGGGACAGTCTTGGGGTATTATGGCAGACATAGTTTATGGTAATACGTCACTACTGGGGGCGGGACGATACAGACACTTTAAACGAAGTGTATATGGTAAGAGTAATCATCATAGCCTTGATTAATTATGAATTAAGCGATTGGTGAAAATCGATAATTCAGTGCCTGATCTGGTATCTGAATTTTCAGAAGTTTTTGTACAGGGAAGTTTACAAAGCAAAATTGCACGCATCAAACCGACTGAAACTGGCATAACTTTCTAGTTGTTCAGTTAAGCACTTTCTTGAATATTTAATCTTGTAAACTGGAAAATTCCCTGATTACGAGGCAAATCTGACCGTGATAATGGGTGAATATCAATAAAGAGCACACATAGTAACCAACTGTTGTAGCAGAGAGTCTCTGGCCGGCTACTTGCACCTGGTCTACATACTCTATTATGCTGATTAATTATGAGAAAAAAAGCAAACGACCTATCGAGCTAATCTACAATAACCTGTCACGTACATTCTCTTTCTGGTGACTTCCAAAACCACTGCAGAAGCAGATGAAAATACTAATGAAAGTAAATGTTCTGAAACTATAATTGTCGTCCGCCATGTTTGGATCATGTGATAACGTTAACACTATTCCTATAACTTAAGTCGAAGGATTGTTGTTTGGTTTTGATGTAACAGAGTTCCGGAAATATACGAAGATACTGTGCATTCAAATATTTTCGTGCAGTTCAGTTAGGACATAACGATTTTGTATTTTCCTCATAAAAAAACAGCAACTATCCCCTCCTAATAGCAGACACAAACTAAAAAAACAAGCAAACAACCTCAAATTAATACATTTTTTAAGAGATACATTTAAATGAAAAATCAAAAAGAGAGTAACGGAATACTTTAAATAAATAAATAAATAAATAAATACATAAATATAAAGCATAAAACCAAATGGTGAGTTTTGACTTTCTACAACCATGTATTAAAATATTTGTCATCAGTGAATCAAAGGAAATAAATGTAACAACTTGTTGAATAAATGTAAATAGTTATATCTTCGAAAAATCATCATAGACCTAATTAATATTGATTGAAACCTAATTACCTACATCTAATATATTGTATCATATATCTTTTTAAACATTTTTTTTCTGAATAAACTCATTTTGTATCTTTTTAAATACATTTTGTATCCTTTTAAATACATTTTTCATTTTTAAATACATTTTTATCTTTATAAATACACGATGATATATATTTTATTTTACAGAACACTATATTTTGAATATTAGACAAAAATAAAATCCTCAAAATATTTTTCTTCACAGAGTGTTTCATTTTCGTTTTGTTGTATCTACAAGTTGCATGTCAGTCTAATATATTTTGTCGAGCCGTCTGTATCTTGCTTATATTTGGAAAATATATAAGTCATGAAGGAAACAACAAAAAGGAAGAAAAGTTCATGTGAACCCACCATGCAATCGATCGGCTTTTCTATAATAATATCATTGTTGTAGCATTGTGTGCAGGGCCAACAGGGTGAGGTGGGGACAGGACCGAACAACACTCTTTAATTTTATAAAAGAAAAATTTTGTTTGATCAAGATCTAGGAGAGGCCCGAGTGTTTCTTACCCCAGGGCCTGTGATCGCTCCCTAAGGCTCAGATTGTGTGGCAGTATGGTGACAAAAATGACACTCGCGGGGAGAATCTGAAATTAACATTAAGTCCCTGTAATAGTTTTAAAATGGCCATTGGGGAACACTGGGAATTAAACAACCTATGACATTTTAAAAATAAGACACTATGGGGAAAAGGGGAGTTTAACATTACGTCCCCGTGCATTGTTTTAAAGTAACACTATGGGGAAAAGAAGAGTTTGAAATTATGACTCTATGTTTGAAAAGTTTATATCAATAAGGTATAACGGTACCAATTGCGCAAGTCCAGGTGGGCGGAGCTTAAGGTGTATGGAACATTGTATTCAGAATTAAAGAACAAAACTAGCTGTGATTGGTGCATTATGTAAGACTTGTACTTTCTGTTTGGCTTAAAAAAAGTTGAGCCTCTTGGCAACATGTGAGTTTGTGTTAATTTCTATCTAGATCATATTTTGTATTTTTTATGATTTTTTTAAAATATGGTACACATGACTGAAAATGTGCTTGTTGTGACTAGATAACTCTTACTCCTGTCTAGTTCCAGTAGAGTTATCTCTCTTAAATGCAATGGAGTACCTGGTTATGTCATTGTCAAATTGACAATCTAGCATTGTTCTATATGACAGCGTGTGACATGCATGCCAAAGTAGGACAGAAAGTATATTTATTTCACAAAACATTAGCATTGAGGTATATGGAAAAACAATTGGTACCGTGATACCATAAGCTAAAATTTAGTGTTAATATATAGCGGACTGACCAACACACCGTCGGACTGATCATCACCACACACTGACCACCACCACGCACACTAACCAACACGATTTCTGACTGACCAGCACCACAGATTGACAGAGCATCACCCACACCTACTAACCCACACGGCCTCTGACGGATTATCGCCCACACAACTGATCAACACCCACGCGTATAACCTGACACTCCTTATGATTGATCAACGCCTACATAAATTGACCAACACTAAACTTTCTAACAACACCGAGTCTGACTGACCAGTAACCATATTTACTGATCAGCATCCAAGGCCTACGGACCAGCACCCATACTTACTGACCAAAACACACATATTAACTGTCCACCACCTACTAACACATACATACATACATACATACATACATACATACATACATACGCACGGACGCACGCACGCACACACACACATACATCCATACATACATACATACATACATACATACATATTCGCTTCACAAATTAGTGTCCAAACCCGTTTGATACATATGTGGTCCACCACTCAAGTCGATCGAGAAGAAACCAAACGGGTCCCGGTTGACCTCCGCAAACAAAGTTCGAAACTCGTGCTACGAAGTATCGTCTGCACACCAGGAAAAAATTAGTTGTAGACTCAACTACGTATTTTCGATGCAAGCGCTTCTGTGACGTCATAACAAGGCAGATCGTTCGCAGATGGCGCTATGTGTGCAGCCTATCCCACGTTAGCCATCGCAAGATCAGATTCGGCAGTAGTTGGATCTTTCCGGATCAGCGCGATTCGGCAGAAATCGTAAGCCATGCACGAGGCGCTATGGTAACGCAGCCATCCGCCTTAGACTTGGCCGATGATGTAATTATTCAGTTTCACATTTAACCAGTTAAGAACTAAGCGCAACAAAAGATCACACTTTTATCATATATACATATATGCTGACAACTCCTTCGTTTTCTCTTTCACTTCTTTAGAACACTCTGAAGACCGATGTTTTTTTTCTTGATGGTGATATGATCGTAACATTTGGTTCTGGGACTTCTTTCTCCTCTCTCTGAGGTTTCTTTTCTTAGACGTTGTGGTCGTTCATTGGTCCAATGTCATTTGTAATGATATTTTCCTGACAGCTATAAATAGGCTCATTCACTTTGTCCAGAGAGGAGTAGTAATTTGCCTCTCCATAGGTCGTATTAAAGGTGGTGTTTTTTCTAATTCCTTTCTGTAAATCGTTGACTAAAAGTATGATCTTTTGTTGCGCTTAGAGCTTAAATGGTTAAATGTGAAACTGAATGATTACACCCTCGGCCAAGTCTAAGGCGGATGGCTGCGTAGCCATAGCGCCTCGTGTATTGCTTACGATTTCTGCCGAATCACGCTGATCCGGAAAGATCCTACTACAGGCGGATCTGATCTTGCGATGGCTAACGTGGGATAGGCTGCACGATATAGCGCCATCTGCGAACGACCTGCCTTGTTATGACGTCATAGAAGTGCTTGCATCGAAAATACGTAGTTGAGTCTACAACTAATTTATTTTCCTGGTGTGCAGACGATACTTCGTAACAAGAGTTTCGAATTTTGTTTGCGGAGATCAACCGGGACCCGTTTGGTTTCTTCTCGATCGACTTGAGTGGTGGACCACATATGTGTCGAACGGGTTTGGACACTAATTTGTGAAGCGAATCAACTATCGTAATAAACATATACGATAACTAAACCTGCCATCGATATGATAGCTGAGTTGCTGACCTACGTCCGAAAACTGCACAGGATCCATTGGAAACTCTTCACAATTACATTAGCGCCTGAGAACATGTCAAATTATTTATTTCAGCCTGGACAGGCCACAAGGGAAGACTTTACAACTGGCACTGAATAAACGTTTGCACCGCTGGTCAAATCGCACGCGAAACCGAGCAACCATTGACAAAGATGATATGAGCAGAAGCACAGCATGGTCCTCTGGTCAAGATAGCCAAACACGCCAAGGTGATCAAGAAAGTCATGAGAGATATATCGGAGACCATTCAACGCTTGAAATTTTCCATTAGGTGATAGTTTTCCATGAGGTTAGGTAGAAGGTAATAGTTTTCCATGAGGTCAGGCAGAAGGTAATAGTTTTCCATGAGGTCAGGTAGAAGGTAATAGTTTTCCATGAGGTCAGGTAGAGAACCATATAAATCATGTTTATCTAGAAATTATTCTTTCATGATATGAGCAAAATTAAGTGTTATTTTTGTGTCTAAAATTTAATTTGGGTTGGAATTTATTTACTAAATTTATTTAACTCAAGCGATTATTCCCTGGAAATAAAAAGTACTCAGATATAACAATCTTGGAAGTAGAAACTTGGATTTATAGTGAAAGTCAAATAAGGATATATTCTTGGATTGTATGATTCTGACTCAACAAAATACTGCTTTGACATCACAACAATACAGGCCATCAGAGGCATATCAACAGTTCCATCCTTGGATTTTTTTGGGAATACCACTAAGCTTTATTCAGAACTTAAATCATTAAGACTTATGTTAGAAGTTGTAGGATTATTTGCAATTTACTTCGCAATACCGAAAGTTCTTTTTACATTTACTTCGTAGTCTAGGTAAATAACTTGTTTGCTAAGTTGTACAAAACTTGCTGGTTTTCGCTATTTTCTATTACTTAGTTTAAGACCAGAGAGTCATAAAAGGTGTAAGAATACATTTGTTAGTCAACCAGAAAAGACGACTGGACGTAAATTAAGTTGTAAAAATCGCTTTGTCAATCCAACAGAAATCGAAGTTTGGACTTACAGTGGTCCCACACTATAAAGTCACTCAGTTTACCGCTGTTCAACTTATAACGTTATTCCATTAAATTGCTTTAATGTTGTTTTATTGAACACTTTATTCATCTAACTTAATTGTAGTTCTCGGCAAATGACAATCAATTATACGTTAATTGTACCTCACTAATTCTGTATTTTCATCGTAGTATTATGCCAGAGCCTTGTTGGAACGGACCACTGCATAAGGCACACCCCATTTATAACACTGGCTAGTGCGTGACGTCAATGAGCAGGTCTTTTATGTTCTACAAATTTGTAAGAATGAAACTTTGGAATTCTGAATTCTACTGCATGTATAAGTTCCAGAGTTTCTTATAAGGATTATATATTTGAATATAATGTATTAATGTTTGTTTTATTTAAGCCATGCATAATTATATAATTCCAATTTTCTTGAACCCTTAGCTTTTATATTTTTATTGAGTTATTAAAATTGATATGAAATTTATTTCTCAAATTAATCCTGTACTTACATGATGTGAATTTATTTTATTTCAAAGTCCTCTGACTTAAAGACCTTTTCACTGTTTTGTGTCATGTCAACAAACGGATAGTTTAGAAGAATTATGTTAATTTATTTTTGTTCATTTGTATTGTGTTTCCAGTAACATTAAACACCCTTATAATTTATTAGTCTTTGTTTTTGGTGAAATAATATTTATTTTCTTCTATTCATTTATTAAAGAACCAAAGAATTACAGGTTTTCCAATTCAGTTGTGTTCTATATATAATTATGTAGAGTATACATTTAATGTTCACGATTATGTTATTTCTGTCTTATTGTGGCAGCAGTAGTAGTAATAGTAGTAGTAGTGATAAGTGCAATAGCAGCTATTTTAGAAGTAGATCTTGTGGAAGGTGTAATAACGGTAGTATTAGTAAGTACTTTCATCGCTGTTGCGTTGTGTCTATTCAGTTGTTGTAACAGAAGAAGAAGGAGGAAAAGGAAAATACGTAGCAGAAGAAAATGACGACGATGACGATGTTGTTGTTTATGCTGATAATAATGATGTGAACATAGATATAAAACCATTGCGTGAACGACAATGTTAATATTGTGTTTTCACCATGCAGAGTGCTAAACTCATTGCAAAACGCTTTCGCTTGAATAGAACTTGACATCATACATTTCCCAATTTTTATCGTTGCAATTCCATTTTCACCATGTCATCGGTAAACAAATTGAATTATTTGGACGATAAAGTATCATGCCACATGACGAAATCTGGTCACATGAAATGTGACATACCCATTAGTCGATATTTGTACCCATTTACAAATTTGTATATTAGAGCAATATATATATATATATATATATATATATATATATATATATATATATATATATATATATATATATATATATATAAGCAAATACTGTATTGTATACATGCTATATCGTATCATTTCATAGCATCTTATTTATCATACATATCTTAACAGATATGAAATATCATATCATATCATGAATCGTGATCATCAGGAAAGTAAACATTACGAATAGAAGGAGCACCATGTAGCCGAACACATTAAAGGCCTGTGTACATTTCACAGCAAGCTTCGACAGCAGGCTGTCTCCACCCTCCTTAGTTTTTGTTTTACTGTAAAATCTTTGTCGAGCTTTTACATTCTAAAACACAATGAAACATGTTACTCTTCACATCTATTTTTTTAGCTCTGTGGATTATTGAGACAATTGTTTTACTTCTTTTTTTTTAATATTCCGTGTAGATTCATTAAATAGTTTATGTTTTATGGAACAAAAATGTAGGAAATAATTGCAAAATTTTGACATTTGTGAATGGTCGGAAAATATATTTTCAAATTAAAAATGTATCAGAACAATTTACAGAAAAATGAATCACAAAATTACTCAGACGTCAAAACCAATCGCAAACAATTTAATCCACTTGTTCCATCTAACTGCGCTTATTAGTAATTTTGACTGATCATCACAACGCGCATCATTCTTCCAGACAATCTCTAAATACGTCACCTACTGACATTTGGAGATTGTACGCAAGCAACGGACCGCTCCGATGGCTTAATGGTTAAAGCGTCCCTCTCGGAAGCGGGAGGTCGTGGGTTCGAACCTCGGCCGAGTCATACCAAAGACTTACAAAAAAATGGTACAAACAGGTGCCTCGCTAGGCGCTCAGCATTAAGAGATTAGTGCCAGGACTGGTCGGTCTGGTGTCAAAATAATGTGACTAGGTGGCACATCATGCTACATGTCTGCGGCATGATGCCCCAGTGCTAGACATCACCATAAACTGTCACACTGCAGACATCGTAGCGATATGACTGAAAAATCGTTAGAGCTACGTTAAAAATCATAAACACACGCACATACACACACGCGCGCGCAAGAAATGATAGTGAGATGACATCACTAGCAATTTGCAAAAGCAATTTCCATTTATAATTAAAGCACACTTTTCCCATTACATAACAGAAAATATAATGCTGAGTTAAAATAACTTTGGAATCTTTGCTAACATGAAACTGTTATTTCATTATATATATATATATATATATATATATATATATATATATATATATATATATATATATATATATATTAAAGATTTAATCTTAGATTTAATATGTGCTTTAAATGAATATTCACGTTCATTAGTATTTGCAAATTGTTTATAAGTTAGAATGAAATTGATAAAATGCTAGTTTGTTTGCTTCAAGATTTCACTCGCAAGGAAAAAATTGAAAGATAACACCATTTCTTTACACAGAATTATTTGTCTGGTAAATATAATTCGACGGAAACAAGATTTGTATTGGATATCAATAATAGCCATGGGGCACGTTTTATACACTACTATTTGACAGTGTTGAAGGTTGTCCATACTGGTCTGATTTATTAATTGTTTCAAATAGTTTTTTCATGGATATTATTTCCAAGATTAACTATTTTTCTTTATTACGGTCTTTAAAACACTACGCATAATATATCGTATTTTTTTATCTTCTTCTGATTTCTGCAGGAAACTTACGAAAAACGTTTGATCTGATATGGCGGAACTAGCAGTAGATTTGAAGAACTATATCATATAAATTCACGCATTGAAAATAAACATTTTTTAATTCTATATGTTTACAAAAATCAGGAATACCGATTAAACTTAAACTTGTTTTTGTGTTCCATTTTTTCCCCATAAATATATATTTCATGTAGTCCGAATCAGTATTGAATTTGGTCCAAATCAGCGCGTAATATAGTTCGAATAAGTCAGGGTCTGAATCAGCCTGGATTCCACTAGTCACTTTCGGATTTCTACTGACACGGTCCAGCATGGCTGGGTACCGTCAATACCATTGTTAAATAGCCCATCGTCTTAAAATAAATTACGTGATAAAACATCCATAGCCGCTGATACTTAGGATGGTGAAAAAGACAGTCTTCATTAATTTGGAACTTTATCAGATATCAGTTCATTTCCTGTGTGCAGTTTGTGGAGAGCCATACCATTCGATGATTGGATAAACGTCTGTACCGATTTACCAGTATAGGTCATTGTAGCAGTATTCCATGCTTCAGCACTCTTTGGTTGGTGCTTTGCTTCTACATTCGTTGCATTGGCACTGTTTAGGGTAGAGTACTTTGGTTATGTTATTTGACGCATAACTTGAGAATAAAAGGACACATAACACGAGTGCTAAATAGGTCACTATGGTCTGTATTGCATGTTTGATGTTAAATTTGTAGATGAGCTCATTTCTAGTTAAGTGTTCATACCTAGAATCATGAAAGGTGGTGTTTGTATGTATTTCTGTGAGTAAAAGAGTAGGTCACCGTGACCTACATTTTATAATTTACAAGCACTAGTTCACTATGTTGGATAATTTAATTTCTCTGGCACTTTTCGTGGACAAATCATGAAACTTGGATTCGACATATATACAACATCTAGGGGTCATTATGAATAGGTTAGCATATCGACTAGTACGTATGACACATTTCATATAACCAGATCTCATCACATGGCATGATCCGCTATCGTGAAAATATTTCAGTGTGTTTATTGATGGCATGGTAAGAATGGAATTGCAAAGATAATGATTGTGAAATCTTCAGAGGTCAAGATCTTTTCTTGCCAAAACGTTCTGCCCTTAAGTTAGCACTGTTAAAAGACACCCTTAAGTTAGCACTGTTAAAAGACACAGTTTAGAAAATTACTACACCGACGTTGGGTGTAGCCCTATATTACAACATAGTCCCCACGCCGCTGTTTTTCTTTAAATTACGCAATTGAATATAACTTTGTTCGGCGTAGAATATGTTGTCATGGAAGTCATACAATGACCCATGTAATCGATGAGGGGAGATTATACTGCGGGTCGGTCCAACAAGGCTGTGACATAACAGTGGCTTAAAAATGCACAAGTAATGGGGTACAATTAGGGTATAATCTATGGTCATCAGCCGGGAACTAGAATTAAGTTAGGTGAATTAAGCAGTAAACAAAACAACATTAAATCAATTTAATTGGATCCATGACAAAACCTACGTTATACGAGGAGCAGTGGTATACGTAGGGACTTTATAGTGAAAATCCACTGTAAGCCCAAACTTCTTTTTTTCGATGGATTAATGAGTCATAAACCTAATTTTAAGTTGAATCTTCTATTTCTGATGGATTAATGATTCTTAAACCTAAATCTACATCCACAAGTCTGTTATTATATGACTCACTCTTTGCTCTACATAGTTATGTTCAGTAAATTAAATTAAATTAAATTAAATTGAAGGACAGCGGCGTCCAAACTATGTTGTAATGTGTCTCTTCACCAAGGCATTGGTGTATGTGTTTAAAATGCAGCTACCGGCCCTCAGTCTGTGTATTAATTAATTGCGAAAAAACGTGACTTCCTTGATGAGATGTGCAAATATAGATATAAAATATACGGATCCATTGGCGTACCTGGTAATTCACTATGGGTATACTTCTTTACATGCATGATTCTATGTGCCTCGCACATATGTGCCTGCTGAAGAAAGTGTGTGTGTGTGTGTGTGTGTGCGTGTGTGTGTGTGTGTGTGCAATCAAGGAGATGTTTGGTCTTGAAAAATGATAGATGTATTATTTAATTTAACATTCTTTTTATTCCTTAATATAATACAACATTTATTTAATTTGTAGTGAGTCAATTAAAGCGAGAATGCTACTATGGAATTCTGAATTCTACTACGAGTATAACTTAAAGAGTTACTTAAGAAGGATTACAATGTATCAATGTTTCGTTTTATTTCTTTCCGTAATACCTAGAAATACAAGTGGTCACACAAATAAACAAAAATTTAAGATTCGTAAATGAGTGAACATTGCATGCCAGTTATAATGGAGCTGCTGTAAAAAATGTTATTGTAAATTAATTTTACCTAATATTTATATCTTTAAGAAACAGTGGACTCAACAGTATGATACACTAAAGTAAGCCATGATTACCTCTGAAATCTCAATATTTTGAACGTTTGGCTTTATTTATTATTGATATATGAAAATTGATGCAAGTTTTCTCAGTCAAATTAATTCCTTACATATGTGAGTAAATAATGCATATATTTTGTTTTTGAAAGTGTCTCTGAATTAAGTTATTTTCACTACGGCGTGTGTCTAGTCAACAAACGGGTAGTTTAGGATAAACAAGTTTATATTTATTGGATTATCAGTAATATTAAACACTCTTATTAGCTTATCAATCTATTGACATTGCTTGAAGTAAATTACCGTTTTGTTTAATTGTTTTTATTTATTAAAGAAGTTGGAATTGAAGGCTTTCCTATTTATTGTGTTCTACATACATTGACATAGAGTAAACATTTAATTTCTTTAGTATGTTCCCTCTATATCTGATTCAGACAGCAGTGGTGGTTGTTGTTGTAATAGTAGTGGCAGTAGGTAGCAATAGTAGTAGTTGTTGTAATAGTAGTGGCAGTAGGTAGCAATAGTAGTTGTTGTAATAGTAGTGGCGGTAGGTAGCAATAGTAGCAGTTGTTGTAATAGTAGTGGCAGTAGGTAGCAGTAGCAGTTGTTGTAATAGTAGTGGCAGTAGGTAGCTTTAGTAATTGTTGTTGTAATAGTAGTGGCAGTAGGTAGCAATAGTAGCAGTTGTTGTAATAGTAGTGGCAGTAGGTAGCAGTAGCAGTTGTTGTAATAGTAGTAGCAGTAAGTAGCAGTAGTAATTGTTGTTGTAATAATAGTGGCTGTAGGTAGCAGTAGCAGTTGTTGTTGTAATAGTAGTGGCAGTAGGTAGCTTTATTAATTGTTGTTGTAATAGTAGTGGCAGTAGGTAGCAGTAGTAGTTGTTGTTGCAATAGTAGTGGCTGTAGGTAACAGTAGCAGTTGTTGTAATAGTAGTAGCAGTAAGTAGCAGTAGTAGTTGTTGTAATAGTAGTGTCTGTAAGTAGCAGTTGTTGTTGTAATAGTAGTGGCGGTAGGTAGCAATAGTAGTTGTTTTAGAAATAGACGTAGTGGTATTCTTAGTAATTGCAGTTATCGCTGATGCTTTTGCTTTTGCATTTGATGTAGAAGAAGACGTATCAGAAGATATCGATGACATCAATGACGATGCTGCTCATGAACGCAACAACAACAGTGATGTAAAACAGGTATAAAAACATTGCTCGAATGACAATTTAAAAATTGTCTATTCATTGTACACAGTTCTGACCAATGGGTAGAACGCTTTGGCTTGATGAGATCTTGACATATAAGATTTCGCAATTATTATCGTTGCAATTCCATTCTTACCATGCCAACGGTAAACAAATTGAAGTATTTTGACGATAAAGATTCGTTTGATATGGCGAAATCTGGTTACATGAAATGAGTGATACCCACTAGTCAATATTCTAATCTATTTCTGCTTACAACCGGATGTTCAAACTTGATGACCAGTCGCAGATAATCTGATCCCCTTGTTTCATATCGTTGTACTTATTAGTCATCGAGACTGATCACGAAAATGAGCATCAGTGTTGCCAAAAATCACCGGATATGTCACTTGACGTTAGGAGTTTGTACATCAGCATTTGTTCCACTTCTTTCG
This sequence comes from Sinohyriopsis cumingii, assembly GCA_028554795.2. NCBI lineage: Eukaryota > Metazoa > Mollusca > Bivalvia > Unionida > Unionidae > Sinohyriopsis > Sinohyriopsis cumingii. The sequence continues at coordinate 67,653 of JAPYKE020000686.1, read as the reverse complement.
CATAAATGATTCGTAGGTGTTTTAGCCCGCGTGATTGGAATGAGTTTCGGTGTGCAAAGAAATGATTGAAGCCTGGGCAAAACTGTTCAAACTAACATGTATGGATGGTTTGGACTCACTGTAGTAAAGACACGAATAGCGCAGCATTGGCAAACTCACTCCGCATCTCTGCGGTCCTGTGTTTGATTCAAAGATTTATAACGGGTTAGATTTAGTGGTCGGTCATTCAAGGTCGGCAGTTTCCTCCAGGTTCTACTTCCAGTCGAAACTACCAACCTTGCGTGGGCGTTTCAGCGGGAAAATAAGAATATTAGCAGCAGGGGGGGCGAATCGGACATTTTGTCCAAACGTCATTTGGTTTAATTAATACCTTCTGCACTCAGCGGATCCGGTGTCGTCAGCGCCTGGTAAAAAAAAAACGACGTCGTCGTCGTTGTCATCGTCGAGGGGCCAAATCGACAATTGTCCGGACGTCATTTGGTTTAATTAATATCTTCTGCGCGCCGATCCCAGCGTCGTCAGCGTCCGGTAAAAAAGCGCGACGACCGCGTCGATGTCATCGCCCCCCCCTGCTGCTATGATCTTACAAACAGAGTGATCACTAACTCCTCCTCTTGTAGATCAATTAGGTTATTTGACTGATCGGTAAGTCTAAAATTAATTCTCGTTAAAAACCGATTATGGCATCGCATATAGACCGGATTAATCGGACTCTCAACGATTAAGAATCCGGGAGGGGCTGTTGGTGAAAATGAATAAAGGATATACCCCTGTTGAGCTTGATTTGATTGCTTGGTATCCACCTGGTAACTCCCTTCGATAGCATCACACACTAGATTGATTGCTATCACCGATGCGATATTTACGTTGTATGGAGCAATATGCCTACCACCATCTCCGTTATCGTGTTTGAGGATAGTTAATGAATCGAGAAAATCATTAAGAGACTTTCTTAGTTCTGGCGCGTTGTATCCTGAAAACCTAAAATCGGGTAAATTGGCTTCTGCGATATTATACTCGGCTAGGAATTTTTGTTTATCATCAGTTCTGCTAGCGGATATTATCCCGACGATTCGTTCATTGATATATTCCATGTCTGATATAAGTTGATTTAACACCTCAACGTGTTTTTGTGCTTTTGTTTTCCGTAGTTGTTCCAGTTGCAATCGGTAATTACGATTAATCTCGGCAAACGCATCAGTGATATCATTTAAATTAACTGCGATCTCGACGAGCGATTCAGGAGTTTTCTTATATATAAAATACCATTTAATGGTATTCCTGTCTTGAAATGTAAACCTGGGGGGTAAGAACGCGTTTTTCATAATAGACAAATTATCTCGATAACTCGGATTAATCTCATGATACGATTGCGCATTCGTGTGAAATTCCCGCGGACTTTCATGAGGTGGATTCTTAGGCCATCCTAGTATGGTTCTTATTGAACTGTTATAAATATCAACCATATACCCCGGTGTGCTTATTTCAATCGTCGACGATAACGTCGGTTCATGAACCGTAATAGCGATTTTTGATTCCTTTCCTGTGATCGATTTTATCCTGCGTTGAAATTCTTTATTGATTTGTTCTATTTGGTATGACCCAGTTGGTATTGTAACCTCCTTCCAGTCTGGGGTCCCATCGGGTTTACTTGTCCATGCAAAAACCAGCGAGTTATTAGGTTGTTGTCCGTTAAATGCGTCCGCTCGAATATTAGGCCAACTGTGATATACTCGCAATTTTGCCAGCGCTATTTCCTTCACTGGAACCGGTGATGGGAAGTTCACACTGAATTCGGGTTTCGTTGACGTTATCGATATCATATTTGTTTGTACCGGAGTGGTGTTCTCCGCGATCCGCTGATGTAATTGAAACCCTTCGGGGTTCAGCGACATTATTATTATTCGTTGTTTTTAGTGTCTAATTTCAACAACCAGAGCCCATTGAAGTGGTTCCGGCTTCCAGTTGAAAATCCTCGATTTTTGACATCGCGGAGCTGTACAACTGGACCATCGTGGAGAATTCAACATCGGATATGAACAAATTATCAATCGACAACGAGATCAACCCGGATAATTTCGAGTACGCGTCGGATACTATTTGATGTTTTACTGTATACTCGTCGAGTTTTTTCTGAAAACACGATGATATCTTCCTAGTGATTGCGTTGGCAACTCCAGCAATTGTTGTCATCGCGGAGATAGCGATTGGAACAGCGATCGGGGCTATCGTGGTCACCGTGGATAAAATAACACCGGTACCGGCTACTATACCCGACACCGAGTACACGACCGCGTCGATGGCGGTTATTTTTCGGCGGTATTTTTTTATTTTTGCGCGGTATTGTTCGGAAAGCGTTTTCAAATTCGCGGAGAATTCTTTTGCGGTATCGAATCGATATTGATGTGACGTCGGTGATACCTCTGATTCAATTACCTTGGTGGTCATTTTTATTTTAAAAGAGCTAGTGTTTTTAATTAATTAGATTCGCTACAAATTCCACATACCATGTGATGTTTGCCCCGGCTAAATTTCCATCAACGGCATAAATTGTAAACTGTTCAGTTGCGTTCTTGTCTATAATTGTTGATATTGTATTGTTAAACCCGGATGAACTCGACGATAATATATTAAACTGCATCATTGAAACCAGTGTCAATCGATAAATGCCCTTAACAGTTGCGGTAATATTTACTGTATTCTGTGTAGGAGTCCAATTGAATGATCCATGCCGAATTGTGTATACTGTGTTGATGATGTTCTCATGAGGGGTTTTTATTTTTTAGAATTGCTCTGCTACTCTCGGTAGTCCGTCTTTAATCGCTTCAACATCAGTTCTGATTATTTCTATTTCCCGCCGACTCGCGTTTATATTATTCTTGTTCGCTGCAACATTAGTTTTGATTGTTTCTATTTCCCGTGTATTCTCGGTCATACTTTTTTTGTTGGCTGCAACATCAAGTTTGATTGTTCCTATTTCATATGTATGCACGTCTATACCTTTTTTGTTCGCTGCAACATCAGTTTTGATTAATCCTATTCCCCGCCAATACGCGTCTATATTTGTTTTGTTCGCTTCAATATCAGTTTTGATTGTTCCTATTTCCTGTGTATGCGAGTCTACATTATTTATGATCGTTGTAACATCAGTTTTAATTGTTCCTATTTCCTGTGTATGCGAGTCTACATTATTTATGATCGTTGCAACATTAGCGCCGATTATTTCTATTTCCCGTTCATGCACGTCTGCACTCCTTTTGTTCGCTGCAACATCAGTTTTGATTGTTTCTATTTCCTGTCTATACGCAGTGATATCATTTATAGTTGTTGTAATCTCATCCAGCTTGGTATTTTTTTTACCAAAGAATTTATCAAAGTTGTCATCGATCCTGTTAACATTTTTTCGTAACGTGTAAAATTGGCCCGACAGCGTTGTAAACTCCGAAATAGTATTTTTTATTGTTGCAAGATTCGGTTCGGTTACCGTCGGGGTCCCAAAAAAACTAGCGGTAGTGAGTTGTATATCGGTGACAGATTTTTTCACCTCGGTGACAGATTTTTTCACCTGCGCGTCGAGTTCGGTCACCGATCTATCCAACCTTATAAAACCGTCTTTGACTAATGTTATCGTCGACAGATGTTCACCCGGTTTGAGTCGTCCGTCGCTGGTATACAGCGCGATAGTGTCCTCGGCGGCATCACGCTGTCGTGTTAAAACGTCATCCAGCGACACATTACTGGATTTCAATTTACCCTGGCGGTCTTGAAATACAACTATTTCACCTGGGTCAACACTTGTTAAATTCAACGTATCAGCGATTTCATCCTCAATTAGTTTTTTTATGTCATCGGTGGCGAGCGTTTTTGTGGATTCTTTCAGCGCCGAAACCGGTCGTCCCCAAATATCAATCATCGTTATTGTAAAAAAAACAGCGTTTCTAATTAACCCGCCGGGCCTCTACGACCCCACTAGTGTATTCGTTTACAACCACATGAGGTGGTTTCCGCGATGATGAAATCGCCGCGAGTACGTTCAATACCTCACGGCCACATATCGGTGGGTCACTTAATCGCTGTGTTGGCAGAGTGGAATAAAAAACCGGGGCTGAACACGCCCGGATATACCGCATGAACTCTTTCGGCGGGGCTAACCCGTATGAATCAAAATAGACGATCGCGCGCGGATCAATCGCGTATGCAACCCAATGAGTTCCCGCTCCGGAGGACCCATCGAGGTTAATTATGCCGGTTTCAATATTCCTTGGTGCCGCCGGTAATTGATCCCTCATGAAAACACCTCTGAAGTTTTTTATCGCTAGCGCGTTTGCGGCATCTATTAAATCAAAATTAGACATAGGAGTTAATAAACGGTTCCCGGTAGTCTTAGACCCTTTCCGGCCGCGGATCGTTTTTTTTATAGCCTTTCCCGGTTGCCTTCTTCAATGCCATTCCCGCCGCGGTACCAACAGCCCCTAACGCCGCCGCCTTAGCCACTGCTGGTGCGGCCGCGGCAATCAATGCCGGAATCGCGGCTAACAGCGGAAATATCCCACCGGTCTTTTCCATGTTTTTAATCGCTGCGGCCGAAAAATCTATTTGAACACCCTTTTTATTCTTCATCGCATTATTGAAATGTTTTATTTGACGTGCCGTCAACGATATCTTATGATTACCACCCGCCATCTGCGACGGCTTCAGCGTTATTGTGGTCCCGCATTGTTTAGCCGACTTTGATCGTAATTTCTTGACTTGACCATCAGTCAACTCTACACTGACGACACTATACGACATTTATTGTAAACGCGTTTGTGCTTTCAATTACATGTTTTCCACTGGCGCATCAACGATTCTCATTCGTCCACCAACGCCTTCTAGCAGCATTGATTTATCGCTGAGAATGATAGCAACCGCTCTATAATTAACACCACCCGGGGCTATACGAGCTCGGAAGTGTATATCAACGACGGATTGTCTCGTTAAATCAAGATGTTCCAACGAAAAATAATAAATCGGATACAGCTTTTTAAAATCAAGTTGTGATATTTGCAAACCAGTGTCGACGTTTTGATCACGACCCATATATGACAGCAATCGATGATACACACGTGCGATATGGTTGTCGCCGTAATTAAGCTGTATATCCTCGGATGGTTCCTGTTGTCCGTTTATTCTCAGCGAAACATCCCTGACTCCTAATTGATCAAATATCATATGGCTGCGTTCTTGATTACCCAATCGTTCCCTATTCTGTAGCGCTATGAATATATGACGCGGGGCTGAAACACCCTGTTTTGACGCCAAGTGCCATGTAAACGTATCGGCGACGTTATCCTCTTTAGCATCAGTTGTTACCGCTAGCCAACTCAACGATTTTCCCCCCTGTTCCATAAATGATAACAATCGTGCTTCCGTGGTAACTGATGGAGTCAGCACCGGCATCCACAATGCCATTTTAGTTAAAACGACTTTACCGGCAGCGACGCCAGCAGCACGCCATATTGCATTGTTATCATCGCCCCTTCGCGTTAGCGCGATTGTATGCTTAGCCCCATAGACAACTTTTCTGACATTTCTGCAGAATCCAAATATGTGATCGAGTGGAATCGCGCATGAAAACTGTCGGCGTGGTCTTTGCAACATCTCTACTCGTACTGCGAATCCTAGATTGTAATCATTGTTGATACTCTTTATAATATTGAAATTAGCGCCTGGTCTTGCTCTGCGGTCTGGGTTATTTGCTTCAGCCTGTGGGTCAACTGCGGTATCTCTTTCCGCCAGCACGTTAACGTACTGAAGATGATCAGCGTTATTAGTGGTATCCTTCGCAAACATCATAGATGGGCCCGCCGATCTTGTATAATCATCCGAGTATCTCGCTAACCCAATTATCGTCGTTGCAACATCAACCTCGCGTTCTATTGATTCAATTTCTCGCCCGTCAATAAGATATCTGGCGCTCTCAAATAACGCCATGATACCGTTGTTGACGAAGCCAACTCGAACACGATCGTCATCTGCGTATGGTGCATTATCGGCAGCATTTGTCACGAGTTCTCCCTCAATTTCGATAAACGCTTCACACGGCAAAAAATATTTACTGGTATCTTGGACTTGAAGTTCAATTCGCGATCGTAGGTCAGGTTGCGCTGCATAATAATAATAAAATTGATAATCACGGACAGAATCATCCCTGCGCACTGGGGCATCCATATCAAACGCGGAATCAGCGGTTCGCGCAAACATTTTATTATTATTCATGTCGGTGTTTTCAATTGAAATCCATCAACGTCGTTTTCGTCGTAGACCACTCCCCGCTATCGCGTTCATGAGCGCGTTGGTTGCCGCATCGGCGGATGACTGAGCCGCCAACGAGGGAGTCGTCGCCGCCAACGACTCTAGTTTTTCTTCCACGGCGTTATTTATTACTTTACTGACATTTGCAGGCATCACTGTCGTTGATGGCATCTGTTTTCTTTTTGAAAATCCCCTGGATTTCACCAACGACATTAGTTTGTCCCGCGCGGCTGAAAGCGCCTTTCCGGCAACATCTCCAATAGCGCTAATTCCCTTATCACGAATAACATCAATAGCCTTCATTCCTAATTGTTTGGCTAACGGCGCTACTTTTGGAGCCATTCTTGTAAATAACCCCGCAATGGTATTGCCGAGACCATCTCCATAGTACGCGCGGTAAACAGGCAATCGCGAGTTTACCACGTAGACGAGTACTGGTTTATCATGGTTGTAGTGTATGATCATCTTTATTATAAAAACACCAGTTTTCCAATTAGTGATTGACCCCCCCCCTTCCCACCGCCGTGTGGAAAACCGGAATAAATTTTGTCAAAATTTCCTTGGGTTTTTGCCCTCGATAAAAATCCGGTTTTTTCTGGTTTTTTCTTGATTTTTAGTCATTTTTGGTCGTTTTTTGTTGCCTATAGTCGTTTTTTTCGATTTTTTCAGCAAAAACATCGATTTTCTCTAAATGATTTCCTGGGGTTTTTGCCCTCAAAAACCGACCAAAAACGACCAAAAACCAACCAAAAACGACCAAAAATTAACAAAAAACGACCAAAAACGACAATTTTATAATTTTTTTAATCATCCACTAACTCGTCTATGAGCGTTCGATATGCATTAATGTCCATGATACCGCCCGTAAATAACCGCTTGCAAATATAAGCGGCCTCATTGATTATTTCCGGAGAGTTATTTCCGGCTCGTTTTCCTCCGATTAGTACCTCTAGCCGTGATATATCACTGAGAACACTGTTAGGACAGGTAACGCCGTAGGATTCTTTACCAACAGAGTATCCTTTTCCTTTTTTTAGTTTTACCCTTTTTTCAACTTCTTTGTGGAATGCGTCGTAATCGGGATTACCACGATGTGGTAATGCATTCTCGTGTTTACTCGCTAAATACACTATTCTTGTCCAATCCATTAACGTCTTTATATTTTTCTCGTAATCGCTATTGATATGCTCCTTATCTCGTATGCTCTTAGCAAAATTAGAGGCAGTAAAATCAACTAATTCTTCCCTGCTGCTGAAGCCTCTAATTTGATCTATTGTGCTCTTCTTGAGTACATTACGGGGTATATTCCCCCTTTTCTCTTTTTCTTCCGGTATTTCTTCCGGTATTTCTTCTTCTGGTTCTCTTGCGGTAGCACCTAGTTCTTCTTCGTCGGCCATTGTAACATAAGGTTCTTGTGGGTCCATTATAGCGAGTGGTGGTGACCTCAAAGACCTCTTCGTTTGTTCGGTCTGAGCCGCTATCTTTTCAAGTACGCCAAGCAGTGACGCCTTTTTCTTTCTTTCTTCGTCGGGAATATCCCCGTATATCGCTGTTTTCACGTCTTTGGTTGCACTCGTTATCGGAGCAAAGAGTTGTTCGCTTCCAACAGTAAAATCGGTTTGTAGTTGCTGCCGCGTTTGAAGTTGTTCTCGGACCCTGTCTCGTAACGGTATGAACTTTTTAAGCGCCGCTAGCCGCTCTCTGGCTAGCCGAGTAGTAAGCGATTCGCCTACCATTATTGCAATTGCTCCGCAATTTCTAATTTCCCGCCGAGTGTACCATCGGGGGCTCCACGGAGTTTTCGTCTATAATCCTTCTAATGTTTTTGATCTTACTAGAAATCTCCCGGCGTCGTTCATAAACACGTCCGAGTTTTTTTCGTATTATTTCAACGGCAGTGAATAGTCCAATGAATGCATTTGCGTCATTGTGGTACAAGTTTTCATTAATCGTATGTTGTAATCGTTTTATAAAAAAGTACTCGCGGGCCAGGGTAAAACGCCCCCGTTTCGATTGTTCGTTAATAATCTCATAATCGGATAATATTTTTTCACTGTCGAGACTATCAGATAATTCAATTCCTTGATTTTTTAATTTTGAAATCTCGGCTAATATATTATTGATGTCTTCGATATTCATTATTCTTATAAAACATCTTGTTTTTAAATAATAAAAAAAATGAACTCTGCGCAGTGTGCTAATTCGTCAGCGCCATAGGCGCCGGTGGCCTTATTTCTGTTATATATGAAAATCGAATTCTGTGCCCAGTCTTTTTTGAGATCGCTGAATTCTGTATTCCTTCTGCAACAAATCGTACTGAGGTTATACAAATGTCGAAATATTTTCCTGCCGCATTCATGGAGTGAAATGTTTTTTCTTCGTGCGTTGATGTATCAAACGATTTGACACCCCTTGCTTGCTTTGAGCACTTACCAGTTTGGCCTTTTTTACTGTTTTCACTCTGAGAGATGGCTTGCAGATTACACAGTCTGTTATTTTGAGGGCATCCATCAATATGATCAATAACGAGACCGTCCTCGATTGGTCCGTTAAACGCTTCATATACCACCCTGTGAACAAGATAAATTTTCCCTCCAGCATTAAATATCAAATACCCCTGATTATTTTTCCATCCAACCGGCTTCTTCAGTCTACAATTTCTAACAACACCGTCGCGAGATGCCTCGTAATTAACGAGCACAGGATGCGGCTGAAATTCTTGGTCCATTTGTATAATAATACTATTTGTCTAATTCATTATTTGGTTTAATTATAAATCTTTCAACGTAGTCCTGAGGAGTTTTGATGACGAAGTCGGCGGTGGGGTCAATGACGGCGTTTTTAATTCGCTTGTCATAATAGCGTTTTAACTCTCTGTATCGCTTTCCGCCACAATTAATACACAACTGCGATTTTCCTCTTACACCGACGTGGCAAACCAAGCACGGGAGGGGGCCAAGAGAACCATTACGAACGCTTTGTAAATGATACCCGCAGAATTCACCTCTACATGATTTATTGCACGGGGTTGTCGACCCAATCATCAACCATTTGCAGTGATTCATTATACTATATTCTTTCATTTAAATACTTGTTTTAATTATATGGATGAGTTCGAGAGATTAGCAGCAATTAAGCCCTGGAAAAATATTAAGTTCAATCTCGATAGAGTCCTCAAGGACGCACCAAAAAGCGTTAATAAACGATAGAACCCTGTTGAGTAAAATACGCGATTGTATCAATGAATTCAAGCGTGATGGTGCATCTCATAGTTGGTCAACATTTCGAATTGATGGCGTTGTTGATGCTACCATGAACGACAACCGCGCAGCAACGATAATATCACAACTTGGCTCCAGCAAGTATTTCTTCAGAGTAAAATTCATTGTCCGGGTGGAATCAGGTAATTGGATCATACGTGATAAATTTGAACCGGTTCTCAGCGACAAGAAAACAGTCATTGTTAGCCGCGACTCCAAGCCGGGGCTGTTAACCGGAATTGACAGACCATACTATGAACGAGCGTATCCTGAAACAGCAGTTGTTTATGGAATATACCCGTTAAATAAGAAACCTGATATCGGAAAACTAGCGCCGATGAAACAGTCAACGGGGATAAATTGTGTAGCAGAACGAATAATAGAGCATTTTACAAATGCATGTCGCGGAAACAAATTGACTGATTTACGACGTAGCAAAATCAACCAGTGGGAGGAGACAGTGCGCGAGCGTGGAGCAACCATCAGCGACATAGCGAGATTAGAAACGTCGTTGAGATTTCCAATAACCGTTACAACGATAACCGGTGAAGTATTACACGAATCGAAGTATAAATCAAAGGGAGCCCCAATTAAAAGTATTGATCATAACGAACACGCGTGGACGCCCGCGATCACAGTGTTTCCACGGGATAGAACAGTAAAGTATATCCCCGGGGAATTTATACAAGATGGTTTTCTCGCGGAGAGGAAACTATTTGATGCTATTGCCTGCTTGTGTAAAAAGGACCCTGTATCAGTGTGGTTACTTCGCAGCGCTGAAAACGATACGGATACCTTTGATCAGTTTGTAAGACCAAACGGTGAATTATACCGCACTGAAGCGTTTCACAACAAGATGAAAAAAACCGCCATGGAATTTGAAGAGCATGATGAACAACTGCTAACAAATTGTTTTACGATTCCATCGGTTGCGGCCCATGTTGCAGCAAGGAAAAATGCGTGGAGTCCAACACGCAAGGAATTTCTACCGGATGTACAATCCAGTTGTTTGGAATATTATCACGGTGGACTATGGAACACTGAATACAGCCGCGATGCTATCATTTCCGTTGATATGGTTGCCTGTTATCCAGCGAGTTTTCTCGGGTATGGATCCGCCGCTGAGTATTTCAAACGATTTGGACACCCCATACATGAAATGACTCGTGTTGCTATTAATGGACCACTGCCTGATTTTGATTTAACCGGATTCGCTCGCGTAGTATCATTTGAGTTCGCGGCAGGACTTCATCGCTGTTGCTATATTTGGATCGGTAGGCACATGGCTGAAAAAAAGTGGTTGCCAATAGCGCTGCTACGGTATATGATTGATTGTAGCATGCTTGTATCGTTGATTGTCAGTGATGCGATTATATCATACCGAGCGCAGACTGAAGTCTGGTTACCAGAACCGGAGCGTCTAGATAGCATAATTGACGAATCCAGAAAACACATCGATGCCGACGAGGAATATATCATCGAATGGTCCAGGAGGATATTCAACCAACGAAACCGCGAGGCAAAAGATCTCGGTAGAAGAATAATCGGTAAGTTTACACAAGGTGGAAAAAACTGCGACTACAAACGATATTGCTCGCGGCTGATTATAGATGACGCAGAATATGACTTCGTAATCAAGGACGCAGTGGCGAAAAATAGATACGTGAACTGCGAAACAGCTTTTTTGTCCAATAGAACAAGGTTGGGTACAGTTGTCACCTACAGCGATGGAGACAGCCCAGCATACCCGCATTTGAGGGCGTCTATGCTGGGTTACGCCGCTATCAATTTATTCTCGATGATAAATAAATTTCCCGACACCGCGGTTAGAGTAGCCGTTGATTCGTTTTATGTTGACGTAAAGTACAAGGAAAACGTAGCCGGGTTTACTAGTCCGGACGAGAGTTGGGGTACATGGAGAATTAAAAATGAAATACGACGCGATTATTCCCCGTCAGCAGATGTCACCGTTGAGAACAATTACTTACGCGGTGATAAATTGTCAGAATGGTCTAATGCACCACCGTGTTCTGATCCAATTTGTAGATATAAAACAGTTTATTTAAGCGGCTGTGGCGGGTCAGGAAAGACGACTCGGGCAATTGAATTATTCCGAACGCGGGCAAGTATAATCGTGCTTACACCGACCCATAGACTAGCGCGAGAAATAAAACAACGAAATGTTGACGCCGTTACTTATCACAGCTTTTTTCGATACAGCGGCGGTGAGTGGACTCCTGATCGAATGGGTGAAAAATTTATTCCTGAGGTTATCATCTGGGATGAAATATGTACTGTTTCGTTAGATGTTTTGCAAATGTTTCTTGAGTGGTTGCTGAGCGCGAATACAGCGGTGATCATGTGTGGCGACCATGGCCAACCACCACCATTTGTCGGCGAGGGCCCACATGATTGGTTAAAGGGTTTTGTGGACTATTATGAAGAAACCGATACTGATTACCGGGCACTTGATGAACAACTGCGCGAGGTTAAAAAATTAATCAGATTACAGCCGGATAGAGTTCAGTGTGAAATAATCCGCGAGGTAATTCCGGAAACGCCGTTAAATGAATTCTGGGAAACATGGAGACCAAACGATTTGATTGTAGCGAGTAGAAAGATAGTCAGAGACACACTTCAGCGGAAGTTGTTTGCGTTGCATAAGGAAAAGTTTCCAACGCGCCCAGTGCCGTTATGTTATAGACCCGCGGACACACGGCGGCAGAACATTGAAGTTGAAATCCCGGCCCCGACAGCGTCAGGGACAAAAAAACAAATTCTCGTGCTGAATGATATTGTGCTCGTTGATATCAGCGTCGTCGAGGACGCGCTACGTGCTGATAAATCCCCGTGGACGCTAGGATACGCAACAACAATACATTCCTCGCAGGGACTAACCATCACGGACACAATTGTTTGGATGGTTGATAATCGCATCGAATGGTCGAATCTAGTCTATCTTGCAGTGTCCCGAGTACGGAGGATAAATCAGCTTCGAAGAATTGTTATTGACGGAGTCAGTGACGGAGTCACCAACGACAACGACATCATCGATGCAAGCGTCATTGATAGAAAACTCTCGGGTTACCGCCAACAGGATAAAAAAAAAACAGCGGCGTTTTGATATTGATGCCGAATTAATAATTGCGTTACGACAACAACAGAATAATCACTGCGCGAGTTGTAATTGTATAATGAGTTGGCGCTATTCGGATAAAGACGCTCGCCAATTTACCGTGGACAGAATCGATAACAGTCTCGGTCATGTCAAAACCAATGTGAGGTTGACCTGTCTTGAGTGCAATAGACGCAACGGCGCTAGTTAAGACCACGCGGGGGTAATTGAGTATCGTCAGGTATCACTTGTAGTTGCTCGCGTGTAAATCCGCGCTGAGGAGCAGTTGAATCCAGTCTATAGATCGGTGGTCTACCAGTTGATCGTGTTATCGTTGATATGTTATGTGTGGTAACACTCCAGATAGGATCAGTAGCTCTTTTTTTACCGCCTTCAAGCTCTCCTGGTTCATACAGATATCTCACGGTGACATCGCCGAGAATCGGCTTGGAAACGCTATCTATTTTTGATCTTCCGGGTATATACTCGTATTTAATCGCGTCGCTGGGCTTCATGTTGATTGCTCGGGTAATCTCGTTATTTAACGCTGCAATTACGCCTGGCAACCTTTTGACCCATTCACGAGATCGTTTTTCTTGGATGAATTCCTTCGCGTATTGATATCCAAATAACCGTTCAGCAAGAGTCCGATTGAATCGTTCAACAATTGCCTGATCACGATGTAGCGCAGTATGACCTCGTCATACCGCGACGCTATGATGTTTCAGCGTTGATAAAACAGCGCCGCGAAATTCACTACCAGGATCAACTTGTAATAGATTTGGCCAGCGCAGAGGACCTCTTCGATAAATTCTTTCAAACGCATCGGCTACTTCAGTTGCTGACTTTGTTTTTAACGGCTCCGCTTGTTTGTATCGACTCGCAACATCAACTACGGTTAGCGCGTATTTGTAACCGTTGTCATGCGGCAGAAATAGTATATCAGCCTGATGAACTTCATTAGGTACGCTAACATCAAAGCGCGAGAAGTTGATTTGTTTAGGCGGTGGTAGATAGATTTGCCATATAGCCTGTTTGGACAACCAATTAGCCGCAGTGGCCCTCGTTACTTTTGCAGCGCTTGCAAGCTTACCAATTGCGGCCTTCCCTTTCCAGTATCCCCTCGGAGAATAATAGATGGATTCCATGTTGTTATTATAAACGCTAGCGTTTTCAATTACCAGCGCGAGAAGCTCCGCTTCCAATCATTAATTTACCTTTCATAGCCGATTTTACCAACCATGAGGCCAATTTTTCCTTGAAGGATTTATCAGGAATAGCATTTAGCGCGTGAATTAATTTTACGTCCGCGATATGACGCTGTTGCAGATCGCTACTTTTGTAAGCAACATCATGAGCATGACACGCCTTATCGATAGCGTTTATTGGATACTCACCGGGTTTGGGCTGATTTTGATCATCGAGTCTGATATCTAATCGTGTTCCGGGGCCACAGTAGCTATATCCTGGGAGGTGCTTTTCTCCTGGATACTTTGCCCACGGTGTTCCGGGGAGTTTTGATAACTTGGCTGCAATATCACCCCCTCGCTTTTTTTTAAAACATCTCCGGGTCTAATAGAAATAAATCTAAATTTCTTTATACCGCATTGTACACACTTGCCAGTAAGCGCCGATCTGTTATTTCTTGTTGTAACGGTTGTCATATCATTTGTGCCAGTACGCACTCTACACTTTACACAATATAGATCCATAATTTATGTACAGAGACATGAATATAATTGACTTTTCAGCGACTAAAACAAGAGAACCAGTTAAGCATGTTGCAGCGTTACCAAACTCGATCCGGATGATTATCATCGGACCATCTGGATCCGGCAAGACGCAATTGTTACTCAATTTAATAATGAGATGGATGAAGTGGGATAAGTTGTATTTAATCGCCCCTAGCGTAGATGATCAACGATGCTACGAGGTGTTGAAAGATTTTAACGAGAATGCATCAGCGATCGCTAAAAAAAATGTCATCGAGTTTATTACGGATATCAATGATGCACCAGGTATCGATGATATTGATGGCGACGTTAACAATCTAGTCGTGTACGATGATGTTATGTTAGACAATCAAAAAAACCCAGCTAGGATATTTTCCAGAGGCAGGCATAAAAACACCGACGTGATATATGTCACTCAACGATACACTCAGATTCCAAAAGTAATCAGAGACAACTGTAATATTCTTGCTGTATTCAACGGCGTTGATACACACACGCTACGAAATATTTGGCAGACATGGTGCGGCGGTGACATGGACTTTAATGTTTTTCGAAACTTTTTTAGTCATGCTCAGTCGACCCCACATGGATTTGTAACGATAAATTTACATGATCCTCGGACACGATATCGTATCGGACTTGACCAAATATTCGGTTAAATTGTAAATAACCACTTAGCAGCGGGGGGGGGGGGGGCGATGACATCGACGCGGTCGTCGCGCTTTTTTACCGGACGCTGACGACGCTGGGATCGGCGCGCAGAAGATATTAATTAAACCAAATGACGTCCGGACAATTGTCGATTTGGCCCCTCGACGATGACAACGACGACGACGTCGTTTTTTTTTTTACCAGGCGCTGACGACACCGGATCCGCTGAGTGCAGAAGGTATTAATTAAACCAAATGACGTTTGGACAAAATGTCCGATTCGCCCCCCCTGCTGCTATATTAGATAACAAGCTTAAACTTGTAAAAATTTAGTTTTATTATTATTATTATTATTATTATTATTGAAGCAATATTTTTAAAATTGTTTAATGATGTACATTTTGATTACGTGGAATATGTCAAGAGTATTTAATATGTTATATTCAATTAAAAGCTTTGTGTTCTCTTGCATTATGGAACGATTTATAACATGTTATGTAAAGCACTCATGACCGCCCAGGCAGTTGTGTGAGACGATGGAAAACATAGAATCCTTGGGAAGCCATTGGTCTTGGACGCTTCACCATTATCCTGGCATTTATCTGCAATAGCGATCATATCAGTGATTGCACAGCTGTAAAGTGAGCATCTTGCCAATTCGCTCATGATCGGGGTTTCAGAAGTGTCTTCTTTGGACTTGGATAGAGCAGCGGAAACACGTTTGCTTCGTACCTCTGCTGGCCCAACTTCAATCCTTTTCTTCCACGCGTGGGAGGATGAAATTGGTAGCCCACATCCAAGGTTTATAACTTTACCTACGTTCTTCGGTTTCCGTCACCACAAGGAACCACGATACGCCAATATACGAGGAGCAAACAGACCTTAATCTATATTGTGGAAACGTCTTTTGCAATCGATGTACACTCATTGGCTACGCGAGGATTCGAGGGAGCAATGTTCTTTAGCAGCGCCTCTACATGTTACATAGAATAGTTTTTATGTTAGTTCGCAACTTCTTTCGCCCCCTCCACCTTATAAAGATAAGTTTTGCAAAGAATTGCGCAACAAAAAAATATAATACTTCCGATGGCGGGCCCTTCGTCTGACGTCAGGGAAGCAAGTGATTTACAAATACTTATTGTGATAAACCTATGAATATCATGCATTTTGGTGTACAGAGTCGTCAATAGTAAGTTTATTAATTGTATTTAGAGGGTTTTAGTTGAGAAGAAAGGTTAAACCTACGACTATCAAGACTTCTGGGTGTACAGCTTCCCCTTCAGTGAGTTTTTTTCACCTTGTGTTTAGAGGGTTATAGTTGAAGCGCGGGATAAAATTTATGACTATCTTGAATTCTGGGTGTACAGTTTCCCCAATAGTGACTTTATTATCTGTGTCAAGAGGGTTATGACCGAGGTGTAGACACCTGCCAATGCCTGTAAACTTACCGACGGTGCACACTGTTAAATATTTTCTTAATAAACTATCACGCGGTTTAGTGACATTTTAGTTCACCTGAGCTATATTACCCGAAGGTCTTTAGATTTAATACAACTTATACGTGAGTGTAACGAGTTCTTTTTAATCATATATATATGGACAAGTTCGTTCAAAACGGGATGCTGTGTAAGCAAACCGTCTATTACCAAACGGCGTAATGATAATAATAATAATAATAATAATAATAAACTATTAAAGTCATCTATTATTAGTATTGTATTATGTGCCTAAAATTATAGAGATTTAACATTAACTTAGGAAACTGCGGCGTTACAAAAGATATAGTTATGCTTTTTTAATGTTTTTGAGAATGCTATAAAATAAATACAAGCCCGATGGATTCGTACTAAAATGTTGGTTAGTTTTCTTATCACATTGTCATTTACTGGAGAACTATTAAAGTAAAAATATCGCTCATGCTGATATTATTGAGTCATTTTGTTTAAAAATTATTAAGAAACAAAAGAAGAAACAAACATGCGAAACACGACGAAAGTGTTTATTAACCACTGAATCGCCTGTATTTTTACACCTCTCTCACTCTTTTTGTGGTGCATGAATAATTTATAGGCAATCTTGTAACTTATAATTTTCCTTTTTACCTATAATTTGCAAATTGACAGACACAAAAGTTTTCTCTACGAAATCTTTGTAGATCAAAAATGAAATAACTCTATGATTTCTATGGATTTCAGATGTGTTAAACATTTAAGAATACACATTTGATATGGATGAAACAGCATAGTGTTTTATCAAAGTCCTGGAATTGGCTTTCTGGCTCAAGGTCTTTAGTACCAAATACACAAAACGGCTTCTCGGAAAAAAATCAAAACAACAACAACAACAATAACACACAGTTTTAGCTCATCGGAAGAAATGGTGGAGAATCGCAATTAATCAAGAAAACCTAAGCGCTAAGAAAGGCATATGAATTATTTTACTACGCATTTTGAATGCGATAAAAGGCACATATCTGATGAATGCCATTCTCACGCGTTTATTTTCAGCTAATTTTTGTTGTAAGTTTCCTTAACGTCACCTCCTCTTTTACTGTAGAGGTCTATTCAAGACAGAAATGTCTTCCATGCTGATAAATCTAAGTAATGTCTATTTATATCTATTAAAGAAAAACATTGAAACACACGTATGAACTGCTGAATAGTGTTTATAAAAGTCACGAGCAGGTTTTCTGGCTCAAGTTTCACTTCTTTCTTGTCATTAACATAAATCAACTTCTTGCGAATGAAAACTAAAACTCGTGTGTACATTGAGAATGGTACTTGAAATAAACAGCTCAAACAAAACGTAAGGTTACGTTCTAAATACAGCTTCAGTATATACACATTAATAATATACTAATTACAACAGTTATGATACGGTTTTCTTGATCCAACGCCATGATATAGAAATTTTGTTAATCTATGACGCAATGACGGCGATTTACTTTTCAACAATTTTTAACGTATGGAAAACTAAAAAAAATATTGATTAATTTTTTATTTGATTTCAAGTACAAAGCTTATATTTTTATTATCTCGTCCTATATAACATTGGTATCTCTCAGACTCAATTCCTGGTTATTGAGAACCACGTCCAAGCTATGCACATGGTGCCAACAGAATAAAAATTATACATTTCTCCATTGTGAAATAATAAATTGTATTTTCCATTCTTCAACAAAATCTTACATGACCATCAGTCATCGAAAAAATCTATTTTCAGAGTCCTTGTTTTAAAAATAAGAAAATCGTTTTATTCAAATTAGTCATTTTGGAATCATTGATTCCATGCCTTATCCAAGTTGGCTATGTTGAAGAAATATCGTGTTTCTCCAGAACGCCTCGTAAGAACTGTTCAACTGATTGATCGTTTAGCAAACAGTCCTTACGTAAAAAATGTCCAATCCTAATATTTATTATATTATATTATATTATATTATATTATATTATATATATATATATATATATATATATATATATATATATATATATATATCTGTGTGTGGGTGTCACTGGCATGTGCAAATACTCCTGCAAAGGGTCAAAGTTGATCTAATCGTACCTTGAATACTACTACAGATACGTGACGCAGATACTCCTACAAAAATAGTAGTTAGAAAAGCTCACCAAACAAACAACAACTTATATCCCATCTCTTACTCGCTCATGGAGATAAAACCTCTGCCTTCGTTGGCATTTCGGCACACAATGGAACGGCAGCCGATCGTAGTACTTACTTTTATATCTTGTCTTGTATTAGCAAGGGGATTCGTCGGGGTCACTCCTACCGAACCCTTTAAATATTCAACTTCGGTTGACAACGATGGGAACTATCTTCTCTTCTGGAACTTCAATGACAGCCATATTACGTTTGAAGTCCACGTGAAAACCTATGGGTATGTCGGATTTGGTTTGTCTGACAATGGCAACATGTACCCAGCTGATGTTGTGGTGGGGTGGGTAAAAAATGGATCCACTCATTTTAAGGTAATTTTAATATCATCTTTTATATCATTCTTCAGTCACATTAATAGCTTTAATATCCATTCCCCCCACCACCATATTCTTATTCCTTAATGCATACATCACTTCTGAATAGAGTTTTTCAAAGTTGCTCCACCCGCTGGTAACAGATGTTTACAGTACAAATACTTGCACGAAACCGTACAATTATTTCTTTTCTTCAAAAGCAGTTGAAATATATTAAACGAAGTCAAATATTTTCCTTGAACATTATAGGAAGATTTATATTGAAATAGTGGAAATGATCAATAGGAGCGATGGAAAACGAATGTGCCCAGAAATAGAGAACTCGTCGGATCTTTCTGAAATTAATCACAGTTGAATTCAAACATCGCAGATCTAACCATATAATTAAGTACGTTCGCGCCGTGTTCATTCTTTATTTGAATAAATGCCTCATACATGGCAGGCAATTTTTTGATATTCCGACAGTAATCTATTTTTATTTTTATCCTCGGATGCAATAAAGCAACTGGGAGTTTTGACCACTGACAATTAAAAAAATACCACGTCCATATCCTTGACCATCAACTAGGATTCAAATAAGTATTGGAGCCTCATATTTGTTTTAGTATTATAGTTAATCGTCTTTTTATCTTCATATCCATCTGAACATAGTTGCTATTAAAATCTGTAGCGAAAGACCATATAATGAATACGAACATGAGCCTTAATTTGGATAATTCTATCGAAAAGAAAGAAAGAAAGAAAAAGATCTAAAATAGAATGATGATATAAAATACACAAAAGGATATGATTCATGTACACTAAATTAAGTGAATAAATATATTAAGGAAATGATGAGAATGTTCCTTGTCAGTGCTATCTAACTTGGGTCTAAAGCGCTCTCCGTTACGCCATGTACAGCCTATCGTGTGCTGAAAAATGGCGTTAAACCCTTCAACATTCTAACATTAATCTTGGTCATCAAAATTTGCCATCCTTTGCAGCCTTAACCGTACCGTTTTCCACATTTATCAACAGCTGAATATCAGGACATCTTTCAGATACAGGTATTAGCGTTTGAACACCAAAAATAATGTGCTTGAAGATAATAATGAAGTAATTAATTATAACAAAAATCCGTCGATCTGTCTGTCTGTCTCTCTATATATGATTAAGTGTACGTACAGCGATTAAACGTTAATATGACTACTGAGAAATAAATGCCTTTTTCATATTTTTCTCCCAACAAATGAAGTAAATGCGTGCCTGGATTCTGTTAAATCTAAATAGTTTTAGTTTTGCGACTAGAAGTAATAGTGCAGACAACGGTAAGGAAATTGTGAGCACTAATTACTGATAAGCCGGTTGTTTACATGTTTGTCCTAGGGTGGAGAGCGTGTGCAATGTGGTACTAGATTGTTTATAGGTCAATTTTGATACCCCTATGGACGTACCCAGTGATTACTTCACAACACTCGTCCCGAGAGAATTTGGAATCTGAGGCCAATATATTGGTCACTGAAAGGACACGCGACCTTTTGATAGAAAGCATTCGACATTCAAGTTACACGTTTCACGTTCAAGCATCACTCGTCTAGAATTATCGCAATCAAATATGTGTTGAAAGGTTCTACTAATCTCATCAAGAATTTATTACGTCAGTCAGCTCATGTATTCATGTATATCTGTCTATAGTGGTGGATGAGAAGTGGCTGCTCGATAAACAGTGGAAGATATTTTTAATATCACGGGCATATTTATTCATCAGTTGTTTGCAACATATTGAAGAATCATACGAAGCCCACAAATGTTTGTGGATGATGGCTTCTGCATTTGTTGATGGCTGATCCAAAACAGACTCATGTTGAAATAGCCGAAAAAAAAAACTTCTCGCTAAATATAGCAGCGGAAATTACTCTATATTATTATATTTGTGTTATTTGTTAAAAATATTACTCGTTATAGCCCTACGGTATCAAAACTTTTGTAAGATATCTTATTAAATGAGATACATCTAAAAATAATTTAAAACTAGGATATTTGAGGAATTTTGAGGTATATCTATTGAAAAACTGAGGATATATTGTTGTTAATACTATTAACTGAAAATGTTAAATTTAAAATGAAAATTTATTATAGTTTTTTTTTTTTTTTAAATTGTGATACACTTGTGATAGATTAGGTTAGTTGTATGATACACATTACTTAACTGCATTCAAATTCACCAGTGCCTTGAACAACCACATTTCAAGGCTATCCAATAATTATACAAATACATCCATGTTATGACGCCATAGGTCTTAAGAGTTTAATTCGGGACTTTCCAACAGTTTTGCTGATCATTTCAAGATGGGTGTGAGTGCTCTCGTTACATATAATTGTACGCTCGCGAAACATTTAAACTTGCAATAATAATGTAACTTCTCTATGCTGATTTCTATGAGAGGGATACATATAGATCGATTGCATGGTCCTTAAGCTAGTGTGTCTGCTATATACATAACTAAATTTCGTCCTGTTTTGGGGATGTGCGTTTTGTGGAGGGCGTATGTGGATTGATTGATGCTGTTAAACTTGATTACCTTGTTCGATTCTCCCCTACAACTGTGGCAATTCTTTCAAAAGGGAGCGGTGTTATGCGCAAGGAAGTTTTAGTGTGAAAAACAACGTTACAAACGCACATAATTTGTTCGAAATCGGCTTTATTTTAGATTTTAGTTTTAAAAGTTTTATACATTTGATGCATGATATTAAAATTTGAAAATTATTGATGAATACATCATTTCAACAGGACTATCACACAACAGGTCATGTACCGCCAATAGCTGACAAGCACCAAGACTGGTTCCTGCTTCACGGAGAAGAGAATGATTTTGGAACCGTGCTAAAATTTGTCAGAAAATTAGACACTTGCGACAAGGCAGAAGACAAGAAAATTGAGGTTGAGTATAGTATTCAATGTTGGAACTCATAACTGTAAATGAAATGTTGCGAATCATCCTTTTACTATTTGTTTAAAATATCAATGTATGTTACATGGATGCAAATATCTCTCTAACGAACGGTAATATATTTATATGTGCTTCTCTGTAGTTTTGCGTCTGTAAATCGTTTATTTTCTTGCATTAATTTACGTAATAATTAAGGTTTATATCCTTAATATTCTTTCGCTAGTTTTTTTCAGTTATCTTTGCATTACCGTTGTATATTTTGCTAGTATTTTTCAGTCATCTTATGCATTACCGTTGTATATTTTGCTAGTATTTTTCAGTCATCCTATGCATTACCGTTGTATATTTTGCTAGTATTTTTCAGTCATCTTATGCATTACCGTTGTATATTTTGCTAGTATTTTTCAATCATCTTATGCATTACCGTTGTATATTTTGCTAGTATTTTTCAGTCATCTTATGCATTACCGTTGTATATTTTGCTAGTATTTTTCAGTCATCTTATGCATTACCGTTGTATATTTTGCTAGTATTTTTCAGTCATCTTATGCATTACCGTTGTTCATTTTGCTAGTATTTTTATGTCATCTTATGCATTACCTTTGTATATTTAAACGTCCCTTCTTACCTGGATTAATCACACAACTGTCACTTTTATTTCAATCCAGCAGCAACAAGTCGAGGGTACTATAACTCATAACTATTATGTGACTGTCTTTACATATGCTTTATATGTACAAAGTAAGGATAATCTCTTTTGTGGTCGTGGCTTCAATTTCAGGATGGTACAGTACGATTAATTTATTCGTACCACTCCAATGATCCTGCTTCTAATGAAAGTATCATGTACCACGGTCCGGAATATAGAGGGACTAAGAGTTTGTCCTTGCTGAGCGTATCGTCTCTTTCACTGGCTGGGTCAACTGCCGTTTTGGACAACATCCGAGTCATCGAGTTCCTGAACGGAAATGTGCGTAACTCAGCATTAATATGTATGTTGCTTCTTGTATTCATTAAAAGCAAACGACAGCAAAAACAATGGCATATTTTGGAAGAAACACAATCGGCGAAACAGCAGTGTAATTAAACTATATCATATAAAAATCACACGTCATTTAACAGAACATACTAACTGATGTTTAAGTTTTGTATTATTTTTGTAAGGGTTATTGAGAGGGGTAGAACACTGTATGGAGTCTAACAATTATGATTGATTCTAAATAGTGGCCGACTATAAATCTATAAATGCAATTTTCTTTCTTTCCATATATATATATATATATATATATATATATATATATATATATATATATATATATATATATATATATATATATATAATTCTATAATTTCAGGTTTTTCCTACATTAATGTCAGTTATTGAGATTTGTTCGTTAACACTATGGTATCCACTGACAACTAATCAAGTAATACAATCTAATTTTAATGAGTACTTTGAATCCAGTGTAGTTGGATGGGACTTTAACATTTCTCAAGAGTCGCTCTTTGTTTTAAAGGTTGTAAATCGAACATTTAATTTCTTATTCAAATACGTTACCCACTCTTATTCCTAAGGGGAACTACTACTGCCACACAAATCCAGCCCTCCCAGATTAACATTTTTCTGTTTAAAAGGTAAACTTTATTTGTTCACCGAAGAGGCAGTTAGAGTGATCTCCCTTGAGACCGAGACTGACATAAAATCCCATGAAATGGTCCCTTACTAGTTCCACTTGTGGTGAGTATCGCGCTCTCTAGATAGCGACCTCGCAAAATTCATACAAGCAGTTTGAAAGTGTTCTACCTTAAAACAAGTTGGAATAGTTTCATCTTTGAAGGGAAGTAAAATCCATCATTAAATTTCCAAATTTTCTATCATAGATGACAACGTTTTTTCAGTGTTATCAGTTTGCCACTTCTGTGCCTTTTTATGCGCAGGTTTTGCGTGCACTTATGAAAAGTCCATTATATTACTGTATAGCTTCCTCCTTGGTCGGATATGTACAGGGAAGTCTTATATACATGGTCATAGCGTCCACTTCATACATGTAGTTACTATAAGTACGCTTAAGTGATTTTACTTGTATAGGCAGTCAAATAATTGGCCTTCCTACAGGTAACTTGTTACTAGAATTAATTATAAAGCGTCCACTTCGTAAGTATTAATAGAAGATATCTCATTCCCTATCTGTACAGGGCACATGAACCCTTTTACTGGTATTTTTGGTTTCATGAAACAGGACGCGAGCTGCAATATTTGTATTTATTGTCTGCTCTCTTTTGTCTTACAGGTTTAGACCATGGGCAACACCAGTCTGACAATCACCCCACATGCAATTTGTTTCTCGTTGTAATTCCTTAAATACAAGTCAGAATTTAATATTATGGACGGGTGTCAATTGGCTGCATTCCTAACTGTACAAAGGGGAAGGCACAACAACATACCTTAAGTTAAGAAAACATCAGTGTGCACTCAAGGGTTTGAAACCAAATACTTACTGGGGAGTGATATAGAGAGCAACAAGAGCCTCAGTTACAGTCTCGCACATCAGAGGTACAGACAGGATATGTGAATCATATCCCGTACCCAGTCCCAACATCAAGAACTGGACAACGTCATGCCAGCCACACTGATTGCGTAGTCTGTATTGTGCAACTGGAAAATGTAAATGGCAACAGAGTTCTCATTCTGTCCGACAACTCCACTGTAGAGACTTGTCTCAAACAACATTACATAACCAATACCCTAGACCTTGTATTCTTGTTTGGGATTTTCTAAAGTGGTGTCCTCAATGACAAATCCAGGTCCACGTTCGACCTATTTTAGCCTGGCTAATTACTGGCTAACCTAATCGAAAAGGAATGATCTCCTCAGTCTCGAATTTCACCCAATAATTGCCCGATGGGATCTACCTATAATTAATATAGTGTGACCCGACGGAATGTCAAAATTCAAACCGTCTCTCCATCCCGGACTCATAAGGCCAAAATAATCGATGCTCTTTCTATAGATTAGAACAGCCAAATGTCCTTCAGTACCTCAAGTGATACAGGAAGCACAAGGATTGGAATGTCTTGCAAATCTGTTTACTCCACTCATATGAGAAATCTCGAATAAACTTCATCAATCCCGCAACAGATTAGATAGGAATTGACATATTCCCAGATACGATTTAAGCAACCACGACGGCAATGTTTCATTCCAGCCCAGAATCACTTAACCCGCAAGTCTGGGTCTTTTTAAAATACTCCCCTAAGTACAAACGGTTCTCACAACAAGTGGTGGATATTCCCTCTATGCGATGGCCCCTCCACCTTGAAGGCGCACAAAGGAAACGAATATATTCTCACTGGTGTGCACAAGAACACTTTATACCACTGCAGACATTCACACCTCAATGGCTAACTTAATTAGCTCTTCGAATAGAAACATTTAGCACCAATGACAATAAAAACTTATCGTTTCACGATCACCGTCACACTGCATTATCATGGCACTGAATCCTTTCCCAAGGGGAATTTATCACGGGTACTAACCTGGCTGAACGAGACACCATTTGAACTGCTCTCAAGGGCTTAATTGGTTCACCTCTCATATAAATTCTGCCATCTCACCGCATTGTTGAACGGCATGCAGAATCAACGACTATGAATCCTACTGCAGTACACATTTACATGCAGTTCCGATAAGATGGGCCAGTATCATTCATGACACCCCCTGCTGTCATTGTCCAGAACAGGCTACCGTTGATGGGTAATCATTCTTTGTTAATACTTCCTGTCTACTATGGACACTTCATGTACAGAGCGAGCTTTGAAGTAGTACCAGAAAGGAAGACCGTGCCTTTGTGTCGAAGGATTTCACGTACCTTTCTGCCCTCAAAGGAAAGAAAGGACGATATATCAACTCTTTCACTTTCGTTTTAGATAAAGTATGCTATCTGTTCTGCATATCGGAAGAAACCCGTCACCAAGGAATTAGTTTCGCATCTTGGCTCACGAAGTTAGAACATTCGCCAAAATCACTGCATATGAGCGAAACTGGTCCCTGACTGTTATTATCCGTGCCCTTGGATGGAGATCCGAGCAAACTTCTCCAGTTTTATCTCAGATATCTTTAAGCTGAAATGGTTCAATTCGATCTGGTGGGACCTTTGCCCGTTCTCTTACTGTTATGATTCAGTAACGTATTTGGAGAAGAAACTATTTTTTCTGGTAAAATGATTTAAAAAAAGAAATATATCGCTCACCTTATCATAATACACACGCATCCTCATAGCCTCCCTGGAGTTACATCCATAGAGAGTGTTCCTTCCGCTTCAGTAGTAACTGACGATTTTACGGGATTTGGAGCAAAATCCCTGTATCAAGGAGCGATCACTCTGACTACCACCTAGGTGGGCAGATAACATTTAGATTTTTAGCCAAAACGTTTCAATCTGGGTGGGATGAATATACCAGGTAGTTGTAATTTTCCTAAGGCATTATTGTTGGGTAAGTGTTGTCGCAGAAACATTTTATTTGAAAAAAGTTGTTTTTTGTCATTTAGAATATTCAATGTGTATGGCATGCTGGTCGTAATATATCTAAGAAATTGCAAAGCCTTTCATATTTGAAGATGTTGGGTTGACAAGATAGTGTCTTAGTTTTATTGGTCAAACGTTGAACAAAATATATCAAGCATGTTTTGAAATGGAAAAAACAGTTCGTGATGGTTTTGATGTCATTAAATTTAATTCCCGTAGATTGTTTCAGCCAGGTTTGCATCACTAAGAAACTTTATGTTGTGAACCGATTCCATTTTGATGAAGGTTTTTAATTTTCACCTCTTTGTTGTTGTTGTTGTTGTAGGGTTTAACGCCATTTTTCAACACACGATAGGCTATACATAGCGGCCAGTATTAATGCTGGAGGAAGAACCCGGGAAAACCCCCGAAAAGAACCACCGAGCCACGAGAAGCTACTGGAAAGCTTTCTCACATACCCGCATTGGCTGAATCCAAGGCTCGAACCCACGCAAACAGAGGTGAGATGGCAGTGATTCGTAACGGAGAACGCTTTAGACCACTCGGCCACTTGGAGCCCCCTCACCACGTTGTAACAATATAGGTGTACTAAAATTGGTATTGTACGTGCTGCCTGCGTTTTTTTATTTATCAAAGTAAATTTGTTATAGTTTCGCTTTTCATTAAGTGATCAGGTACAAATAAGGATAGCACGGCTTGCAGTACGCAGATGTGTGCTGCAGCATTGGTAAATAACGTTTAAATCCGCATACCCAAATTCTAAAATCGTGCGTAGTTAATCTTTGATTTAAGGCAACAAATTATTCCGAGAGCTGAATTCCATTCTCATGTTCTTGCAATATATTCCATATGGACACTGGAAGCAAATTATTAACGACTCTTCTATTTGAATAGATTATTTAAGACATGCCCATCATTTAGTAGAGGTATAATTTTACAGAAAAGCAATAACACCATACAAATTTGTAATTTTGTTTCCAAATAGTTCTTTTTGTATTGCAGTATCTTCTTCCTTCTGCGACAACCACCTATCACTGCCGTGTTTTCAAGATGCCGGATATTGGCGGGAAACATCACATGATTAAGGTTCTTTTACTGATTCTGAACTCGAAATTTTCGGGTTAATAAAGAACTGCTGCGAATAATTCTGTACTTACTTGTCATTAAACCATATTCATATATCTTTACCATCTCTTCCCAGTAGTATTAGTTGAACTACTACTACTACTGCTGCTACTACTACTAATAATAATTAGTTTTTCTTTAACAACCTGCACTAACTTGTAAATGGATTTTAAATGTTCATAGTTTCCACAATGAATGAGAAGAACACATTCCAGAGAAATATGTGATATTTTATATTCATTCTATGAAAAGAAATAAATTAAAATTAACACAGTACCTGCAATGTATTTATAAAGCAGATTTGACATCCATTACTTTATTTCAGCAGAAGTCAACACTTAGTATTCAAGCTTTAACAGAAAATCTTTGAATGCGAGAATTTATTAGCCCTTTAAGGCTTCTCAGTTCTGTTTCTCGACCAAGCAAATCATATTTTCCAAATTAGTAAAATGAAAACTGTGCACGTTTATCATCCCTTTTCCACCGTTAATACACCCAGCAATCACATATTTTGGCGTTCTTCAATGTACAAAAGTTCATACATTGTCGTCTATGTTTTTAAGGTGGAACCTGTGATTACCCCTGGCAACGAGAAGATTGTGCACCACATCCTTATTTACAGATGTAGTGGCATCGATCCAAAGTTTGTTGGGACTGACTATCTATGCTATGAAGACTTGCCAACGGATTTGAATCCCTGCTATGATATCACCTTCGCCTGGGCTATCGGTTCAGATGTATGTTATAGTACTTAAACAGTCGCATGCTCATCACCATCACCATTTCCACCAATATCAGCATCACTTCTACTTCTACGTACTCTACTAACACTCACCACCAATGATAACACCTCAATTACTACCGATGCCACCACAAATGATATAACAAAACAGCAACTACTACTGCTACTACCTCCATAATCGCTACATTAATAAACATCAAACGCATTCGTGATCACCGATTCTAGCAGCACGATGAATACAAATATATATATATATATATATATATATATATATATATATATATATATATATATATATATTTTTTTTTTTAAATTTTTTTTATTAACCCCGTAATAGGTTGACCAATGGGTCGGGGAACCATCCCAGGGTCACCTTACAATCAAACATTTCTGGTTATCACATAATCTAGGGATAATAAATATAATCTACAGAGAAAGTAAAAAAGAAAAACACACACACACACGCATATACACATGCATATGGCACACAATCTAGGTGACATGGCTTTTGTGATATTACAGTATTTTGTTCCTGTTTACCCTCAAGTCAGAGACAAGTTAAATGTTCATTGTTGAGGTCCATTTTTGAAGAAATTGGTCCTCTTTTTTATTTACCTTAGCAGTGTATTTTTCAATGTTCTTATACATTGCAACTATTTGCTTAAAAGCAAAAATAGAAGGATTTTTCATATTGAATCTGCAAGTATAAATATAATATTTTGCCAAAATAAGCAGAAAATTACCCAAACTGTCCAGTTGTTCACTTCCTAAAAATGTTTCTTTTTTGGACAGATGTACAATATTTGGGCAAAAAGGTGCAAAAACTTCAATAAAACGGTACCAAAACTGTGAAGTAATACTGCAGTCATAAAAGAGATGCTCAATACTTTCAGTTTCACTCTTACAGAAAGTACATTTGTTGTCATCAAATATGTTAATTCTTTTAAGAAAATCATTAGTAGCGATTATTCTATGGATTAATTTAAAGTTAAAAGAGATCAACTTGGTATCCTTGGTACAGCATTTTGCCCGGCTATATATATCAGACCACTCCTCACTACTTATATTTTTATTAAATACTTGCATCCAAGTTTCTTGCTTCGCAGTGTGTTGCGTTTTAGCTTCCTGTAAAAGATCTCTGTAAACAAACTTGAGTGAATCTTGTTTTCGCAAGTTCGTTATTTTATCCTCCTGCTTATCAAAATTATTATGTACTAGGTGGTTTTTAATGGCATCTTTCCATGCTTTAGGAATTCTGGATATTAAGGAGAAGTATTTCAAGAAATCATCGCTTCCAGTTTTTTGTTTTATTATCTCAAAAGGTATTAAATTACCGTGAACATCTACTAGATCGTTCAGAATTTCAAAACCAGCTTCTGTCCAGGATTTGTATTGATAGATCATTTTAGGGGGGACAAAATTTAAAATACTCATGGATAGATACTCGTTAGGACTTTGCGGTTCTTCTTTCCATTTAGATACTGCCAAAATTACATCTATCCAAAAACTGTTTTTAATGAACTTACAAAATTCTTCTAATTTCCTTCTCCCTAAATTCCAAATATCCTTTTTATTTCTGAGTATAGTTGTATTGACTAAGTTCTGCCACGTTCCATTTTCCTTTTCCAGCAATCTTTTAACCCATCTTATCTTAATATACCTAATGAATGAAAATATGTGTATCATATTTAGTCCTCCTTCGTTTTCTGGGGAAACTAGTATATCACGTTTTATTCTCTCTACTTTTCCACCCCATACAAATTTAAACAACATGCGATTTAGTTCTGCTTCAACTTTTGCTGATGGGTTAGGAAGTGCTGAAAAAAGATGTATGAATATGGGCAGAACAGAAGTCTTTACAACAATTACTTTAGCAACTGTTGATAGATGTCTTTGACTCCAGCTTGCCAGTATTCGTTTTGCCTTTGTTAGTTTCTTCATATAATTGATTTCCACCATCTGTTGTAAATCTGGAGAAAATTCTATGCCAAGGAGTGTAAAGTTAGAAGAGGACCAAATTAAGCCCATTTCGGGACATATTCTTTCATTAGAAAATGTCCTGTTTCCAATCCAAATAGCTTTTGTTTTTGTTATGTTACATTTAAGTCCCGATAATAGAGAAAAACCTTGCAAGATATTCATAGTTGCTTCAAGAGAAAAACTAGATCCATCAAGAAGAATAAAAGCGTCATCGGCATACTGACCCAATTTATATTCACTGGCGTCAAAGATTACTCCCCGTACATCCACATTTTGCTTTAAAGTTATAGCTAAAATCTCAACCCCACTGATAAACAAATAAGGTGCAAGGGGATCTCCTTGACGACATCCTCTTTCAAGTCTAAAAAAAGATGATATATGTCCATTATTTATAACACAACTATTAGAGTCATTACAAAACAGTTTAAACCACTTACAAACGGAATCACCAAAATTAAAAGATTGTAGAGCTTCTTCCACAAAGATCCAGTTGATTGAGTCAAAGGCTTTTTCGAAATCTATTAACAATAATAAACCATATCTGTTTTCATTCTCAAGTTGGTCCATGATATCATATAATAGTCTGGTGTTTTCTCCAATGAATCTACCCTTCATATATCCTTTCTGAGTATCGCTGATTATTGATGGAAGAACCTTTTTTAATCCTAGCTGCAATTGCTCCCGAAGCAATCTTATAATCAGTATTTAAAAGTGATATAGGTCTCCAGTTTTTAAAATATCTTCTGTCTTTTTCCTCCTTTGGTAGACAGGTGATGACTCCTTGAGTCTGAAAATCTGAAAGTTTTCCTACAGTATATCCGTAATTTATTGATCTACATATAAATCCCCCCAGAGACTTCCAAAAGAATTTATAAAACTCTACAGTGAATCCATCCGAGCCAGGACTTTTTCCATTTTCCATCCGTTTTAGAGACATACCAAATTCATTAATTGTAAGCAGACCCTCGCATGATTCTCTTTCCTCTCGACTAAGTTTAATATTGTGATTAAAAAATCTATTTCGAGTTTCTTGAATAGCCTCATCATCAAGCTGAGCAATTCTACTTTTGAACAATTCCATATAAAACTGTTTTTGTGCTTCTAAAATATCTATTTGGTCAGATATATTTGTCCCATCTTCTAAAATAATTTCCTTTATTGTCTTATTAACATAGTTTCTTTTTTCAAGATTTAAAAAGTACTTTGTGCTTTTTTCCCCAAATTCATACCAACTAGCTTTAGATCTTAATATAACACCTTCTATGTATTTTTTCCTAGATTCCTCTAATTCTGCTTTTTTCCTCTCTAAATTTTCCAGAATTTCCCCATTTATGTTATTCGACAGTCCCCCCTGAATTTCTATTATTTCCTGCTCAATTTTCTTCAATTTTTCCCGTTTCTCTTTTGATTTCCTAATAGAATAACCTATAGTTTCAGATCTTATTTTCATTTTCAAAATTTCAAAGAACATTTGGTCGTTACAGGAAAGAGAAACATGGAGAGAGTCATCTTTATTTCCCCCTACATATATTCATTTACAGTGTCAGTTATACACTTTTTGACCAAATTAGTATACTCAATGTTCCTCAACAGTTGGTTATTAAATTTCCAATATCCTTTTCCCCTTGGAAACGTTGAAAACGCCACACTCAAAACAATAGCTGAATGATCAGTCTTGTACCCTGGTAAGATACATGCATCAGCTGTATTCATATGAATGTCATCTGATACAAGAAAGTAATCTAGTCTACTTTGTTTCAAGGGAGATTTTTGCCTCCAGGTATACATCTTTAAGTCTTGGCTGGAATTTTGCCAGGGATCAATTAATTCCAATTCGTTTTTCAGGTCTTGAATCGCTGCCCTAGACTGTTGGTGTTCGTCATGTAAAATATTATAAGTATCCAAATCTAAGTCTTGAACAGTATTCCAGTCTCCGCACATTATAACTGATGAGTTCTCAAAAAATAAAGTCTCCTCCTTTAACTTTCTAAAAAAGCTAGGATTATCATCATTATAACCATACAAATTCACGAGGGTTATTCTGTTGCCATTAATTGTAATATCTAAAATAATAAATCTCCCTTGACTGTCACATCTTTCTCTATGAAATATAAAATCAAAAGTATTTCTAAAAAATATTGCAACCCCAGCACTCTTACTAGAGCAGTGGCTAAATATACATTTGTATCCCCATTCAGCTGCCCAATATATTTCATCGTTCTTTGTACTATGAGTTTCTTACAAGCATATTATAGATACATTCTTTTGTTTTACCCAGTGAAAAATATCCCTTCGTTTTAAGACTGAACCTTGCAGGCCTCTAACATTAATAGATATAATTTTTATTTTATTATCCATGAAAACAGCAGAAATTTTACACATACATATTCTTGTACAGGAATGTATGAAGTAATTATCACCTTGAGTTTATCATATGCATGGCTTTCACACTCACACTCACACAGAATACAAACATCCATAATAAAATCATCCATGGTGTTACAGTAAAGGCTGTAGCTTTGGCTGCATTTAACATTGATACAGTATGGACAACAAGTGAAACAACTCCATTTGCGATAACTCTTATGCACCTCTGACAGACCTTTCCGGAGCTAGAGACAGTTTTGTAAACCAAACGGCACAGATTAAAAAGAATATAAATTACATATTAATGAATGAAAAAAGGGGTAAAAGGGAAGAAAAAGAAAGAGTGAAAGAGCGCATACAAGGAAGTGGTGGGTGATTGAATGTATGAGCAAAATATGTGAGACTGAGAGATTTATCATGGAAGAGTAATGTTGAGAAAAGTGAGTAAACAACTTAGTAAATGTGTATATGAGAGTATAAGAGTGAAAGATGATTTATAAACTAGTGAGAGAATTTATTAGGGAGAGATATAACAGTGGACCAGCGAATCATCAGACATATAAATTATGGATAAAATTGGTGAGGGAAAGAAGTGTCTTATAAACAAAATATTAAAACAAATTAGAGTAGAAAAAGGAGTATAAAAACGAAAGTTCACATACCTATTCGGTCAATTTCATAAGTTCACAGAATTGCATATTACACTTATAATCTAATTTTCTCATCAATTTCATCATAGATGTCAAATTTTATCCTTTTTCCTGATTTGGTTTTACCATACACAGATCCATTAAAGTACAATGCACTGTCAATTTCTTGATGCCTAGATAATTTATTGATAAGTTCAGTATTCAGCCTGGTTACATCCTCTACCAGTCTAATTCCTTTGTACTGCAGAAATTCCTTCCGCTTCTTGATAATTGGAAGTTTACAATCCAGACTCAAGAATTTGACAATCACTGGCCTTGGTTGTCCCTGTCGACCTGGAATCCTATGCACAGCCACTATGTCCCTGTTATCTAAATTAATTTTTGTGACTTCCTTCACCAACTTCGGAATTCCTACAGTATATCCTCCTCCTCCAGCCCTAAAACTTTTATGTTCAGCTTCCTTGAATATTGTTCGAACTGGTTTGAAGCTGCACTTGCTCGCTCTGATCTCCTCTCATAATCTTTCATATCAATCCTCATTTTATCATTTTCCTTCTTTGCTTCTTGTAATTTTTCTAACAATTGGTGGTTTTCAAATTCCAGTGAATCCACCCTGTCCATCAACTCTCCTGTCCTCTCCTTTATTATCCTCTCACTTTCTGCTACTATCTCCTTTCTCAGATCTTCCTTCACATTCTCTAACAGTTTCCTCACAATAGTTGTAACAATTTCTGCTAGGTCATCCTTTTTCACCAAGTCAGCAATAGCAGATGTAAAATCTGCTTTTGAAATGCTCCCTCTGAGACTTTGCTTTATTTCATCCAAATCCAGCTGAATTGTACTCAAGGTTGATTCACTCATACTTGTGTCAGATGTCTCCATTAGGGTGCCACTCTGTAATCTGGTTTTTATTTGTTGCTTGCCTTGATCTTTCTTTCCACTCATACTTGTAGATAATCTTGTTTGGACTAATTTTTTCTCACTACTCAGTTGTGACACTGACATTTATTACTCACCATGTGCCAAACAATTCTTACAATTGAAGGCAAACTACACTGAAGTAAGTAAATGAGTCAAACAGATCAGGAGGGAATGTCTCAAAACTGCACCACTAAACTTCCATCTCTATTCCATCATATTTGAATTTTGAATGGAAAAACATATTTTTTTTCAAAACTGATTAAGATCTACCAATAATGTTGTATGTCCTGCATTCCTTGAATATTCACACATAATCCCAACAAGTATGAACCATTTCACTGTAAAAATAACCACTTATAACTGCCAAAATCTACAGAGCCCACTTTACTAGCTTCCACCTATAGCCGCCATTACTGAACCCCCATATATATATATATATATATATATATATATATATATATATATAATAGACCATTTCGACCTATATATAGTTATTTAAACACATGTAATGTTATCCATGGCAACCAGAGGAACCACCATGACTTGGGATGTCCTCTGTGCTCCCCCTGCTTTCATCACTCTAAATAAGGCATTCCAACCGTTTCATCCATATTCGATTGCAGTACTTTACTGATCTTTGACAGCTTTTACTCGACGTTTGTAGTGTTAAAGTTGACGAGACACAAAGCAACGCGAAAAAAATCTGAGAATGAGCAGATAATATAAAACAGATATCATGGAGCCATCGAGGGGTCATATTTGGAACCGCGAGAGGTAGTCACCTTGTGTCAGTAGAGGGTAAGAGGGGGTCGTTATTCTGAGTTTCACACTTTTATTACTGATAACATGATATGCCAGTGGTATATCCGCACAGATCGATGCTAACATGTTTACATTTTTCAGAACGCTGGCTGTGCAGTGTTCGTACTCTCTGTATTTACACTTTCAAGATTTAATCTCTAAGCGTGTCTTATAATTATTTAATCGGTATGAATAATCAGTAAAACAAATTAACTCTTTCCAACAAGAATGGAAATAGCTACAGAACTAAATCTTTTAGCGGACGTACACTGATCTTGATTAAGATTTTAGCTTAATATATACGTTCCTGAGGTTGGTCAGACGTCCACTGGTAATGCAAGTTTGTGCACTGGAAAGTGACATCCACATCCACACACCCACTCCCCCTAAACACCCACGCTCCCCTCCACCACTCCCTCGGATTTTCTTACTATGTGCGTCCGCTGAAAATTTTCCTGAATGTGGTTGTGTTAAGCCAAAATCAAAGGAATATATGTAGTATATTTATATATAGTGCATAATGATGTAGATCGGTTACCATGGCAATCTTCTTACTTAACACGATTTACACGCATACGACATACATTTGACGCAATATGTTTCGTATTCTCAGGCATTCTACTACCCAAATAACGTAGGGGTCTCTGTGGGAGCCCCAGACGATCCTGTGTTTTACATCACGGAGACACACTATGACAATCCATCGCAAAAATCAGGTAAAACTTTGTCTCTATCAATTATTGTTCACGTATATCAATGTGTTAGAGAGAAATGTACACTATCATTAATACAAGCTGTATGTCATTTACTTCCCTCAGCAAAGTGGAACATCTGACTAAATACATTAGAAACATAATGTGTCTGATTGTTAATTTGAAGTAATGAGTATTAATGTGTAATTCCTTTTTCAATTAGATGCAGTTAGATGTAATTTTTAATGTCTTGATCTTTAATTTGTGGTTTCTTTTTTCAATTAGATGTAATTGACAATTCTGGACTAAGAATAACTCTGACTAGCAATCTCCGTCAGTATGACGCAGGCATGTTAGAGATCGGCCACGAAGTCAACTGGAGACAAATCATTCCGCCATTTGAGAAGGCATATCTTAGCCAGTCACATTGTTCGTCTCAGTGCATAGATCAGGTGAGTTTACGCTAGCTTTATACATCGTAGGAACCAAGAAATGGTGACTAAGAAAGCCTTGGATTTTGAGTTTTGGTCGGTCACAAATCTGTTAGATTTTTACATATAATAGTGTAGTGATAGAATTTCAAAGTCTGATGTAAAACGAACGAGGGTCTCGAAAAAGAGCCAGCTTCTGTGATATATTGACAAGTAAACACGTTAGCGAATCGTTCAGTATGTCTGTCATTACTTAGGAATCAAGCAGCGGCCAGATTTTTGGCGGGTAATTAAACGCAAATGATATCACACGCACGGATTACTGCGAGCAAGACGAGTTGAGAAATCGCCTTGCGTCCATCATTATCTCTAGCTCTGAGAACGAATAATATGCAACAGAACTGTTAAGTACGTCGTATTTCTCTCCTCGGAAAATGTATAGCTTCCATGTAACTGGAATCGAACTCTTTGAAGCAAAAAACCAAAAACGCGGAACTGTAAAACATCAATGGTTTTAGGTGAGGCCCCAAAAATAAATATAATTACACACACACATACATATATCTAGATCTATCTATCTGTTTCTCTATCTATCTATCTTTCTATCTATTTATCTATATATATCTCTATCTATCTATCTATCTATCTATCTATCTATATATATATATATATATATATATATATATATATATATATATATATATATATATATATATATATATATATATATATATATACACTTTTTGGAACAATACTTACGCGTTTTCTTGTTGTTGCAAGAATAAACATTTTAGTAACATCAGTTATTTAATAATAATAATAATAATAATAATAATAATAACAATAATGATAATAAGTAAAATAATGAGTATAATAATAAGTATAATAATAAACAATAATGACGATAATCATAATAATGTCTTCATTGTAATAAAGATAATCATTGTTATTATTACATTTATTATATCATTGATATCATTATTAGTTTTTGATGAAATGGTCATAAATAATTTGATCTGCATTATCACAGTAGACATTGAATAGTAATAGTGCTTATTTGCAATACAGGCCGCTGGCCCATGATAATATCTCGATACATCATGCGGTACAAAAAGATGTTTAACATGAAATAAATCATTATTGCATTTTTCGAATTGGGTGAGATACAAGTAAATATTATACAGTAGTCACACAAAATAATTTAAACAGAACCCTAAAACCTGCATGGAGCAAATTTTTCGATGCTGTTCTAGAGTCTTATGTAGCAGAAGTTGATGAAAGAACGGTTTCTCTAATCTTTAAGGCTTTTGTTTTAAATATTGCTAAATTATTAATTAGAATTTTACTAGTATCGTTTTGCATAAAAGTCCTAAATTTTTCTACTTTAAGATTTTTTTTTACAAGCGTGGCTAAATATTTTCTTCGTAATTCTCCATATAGCGGACAAGCAGTAATAAAATGGAATTAATTTTCGATATTAACTTTACAAATTTGACACAATCTTCATAACAAATACTTTCATATCTTGGCGTGTTACCTCTGATTGGCAAGTTTCCCCACTCTAAACATAGTGATTATATAAAAAAAATCGATAACTCCTAACAATTCTAGATATCTTTGGAAAGTTAATTCTGCTCCCAACGATCTGTAGAAACGCAATCTATCCGTCGACTTAAGCTCAATTTGCTTCTTTTGCCCAAACATATCTTTACATTTCTGACTTAACAAATTTACTAAATATATTATTTATGCCCCGAGTACACAAAACATTGCCAAATCCAAATGCAAATAGAAGTATTTTAACATTGTTAGCCTACCAATCACAATTTTCCCCTTATCTTAATTGTAAAATGTAACACTGTTTAGGATATATGTCTTTTTGCATTTTTAGAGTTCTTCGCAGATATGTCAAATATGTTTATATCTTATAGTCTGTAAACTAATTCTTCCTAATTAATTTTATACGAATGTATTTGGAGTAGACTTAGATGTACCAATAATATATTTACAAAATGACAAATGAGCTTTTTCAATAGCGTTGACATTGTAAAACCAACAAATCTCAGCCCCATATTTAAGCATGGGAGTTATCTTTTATCGTTGAGTCAAACAGACAAAACAATCCAGTTACGGGTAATTTTCCAACTTTGGAAAGACTTTTCTTCAATATACCACATACATTAAAAATAATATGGCTTTTAAAATGTTGGCATAAAGTAATTTGATATACCAATAATATTGGTATATCAAATTGTGATTCGCCCATGGCGCAATAATACTCATATATAAATATTCTTGAAACTGTTTTCTGCTGATTCTAGGCCTATAGATCAATGAGGAATTTCCACCCATTAATCGTTAGTGACTATGAAAATAACGATAATAATCCCTCTTTTCTAAATGAATTTCATACGGTATAAGATTGCGTCGCATTCCTTTCTGCTTTCCGTTACCCCTCCCCTCCCATGCATAAGGGACAAAATACGCAGAAATCTGGAGTGAGGGAGATAAAGAATTCGGGCTGGACGAAAGCCTTGTAACTGAACTTACAATAAGGAACCTACAAGAATATGGTTCGTCGCAATGGCTTGTTAATACTATCCTCGGGATTTCTCTTCAATTTTTTATAATCAATGATACAAAGTTGCAATAGACTGTCGACAATATATGGTAAATTTCTTGGTTACAAGGCATACATGCTGGAATGTATTGAATGTTTTATTGTTGTTGTTGTTTCTTGAACCTAATATAATGTCCTAAAATCTATCATTATTAATTAACTATGAAAATGTTCAAAGTTCGCCTCTCCCTCTTTCTTTATATATATATATATATATATATATATATATATATATATATATATATATATATATATATATATATATATATATATATATATTGGACGAGCGCAGCAAGATAAGGGCGAAAATGCATGAACAGACGAGCGTAGAGGATTTTCGCTTGTGTCAGACGACGATGCCTCTACAACTATGAATGATGGTAAATGTTAGGTCAAATCGACCAAAGGAAGAGAGAGAGAGAGAGAGAGAGAGAGAGAGAGAGAGAGAGCTATGGTCCGTAGTAATGTTAATTAAAACAGAATAATGACTTAGAGCAACTGTTGATGTATTAAATATTTTAAGTACCTCTTGTTGGTTTAGCATTTCGCTTAGTTACTTCTCCATACTTATTTCCATGAGCCGGTACGTGAATGGCTGACCATTCAGTATTTGTAATGCGCTACTTTCTTCATTAAAACCATTTTTCATGTTTAAATCATAATTGTGTCTTATATTGTTTTAATCAATATAAATAAAAACAGAAACCCAAAAAAGAAAATAATCAACTTATCAATATGCAAAGGTGATTGTGAATAGTCGCAAAAGGAATAGAACTACATTTCGTAGCGAACACACTCGGTAGGGACGTGAGTTCATTTACTCACTCGGTGAATACACAAATGCATATAGTCAATCTTAATTCCGTTCTGTGGGCAAATATGTGTATTCGCATGTGATATAAATAAAATATATGTATAGTATGTACACTGCATCAATGATAAACCATTCGTTGTATAATGTTTTCATACTATGCATGCATATATATATATATATATATATATATATATATATATATATATATATATATATATATATATATATATATATATTTTTTTTTTTTTTTTTTTTTTTTTCAGTGGGTAAATTAGGGTGGAGATCAACAGTTTCCCATGTTTCAAATGGACAACAATAAATTAAACAATTGAATCCTGAAATATTTTTTGATCGATCTTCGTTTTATGTTATCCATTACAATTTCCGTTTTCCATTTTCAGCTGAAAAATATATAACTAAAGCAGACTACTTTTATATTCCAGGCCATGGGTAAGTTACACGAAGTTAAAATATTTGGAATACTTCAACACGCGCATTTGCTGGGCAGAGCCATTACTACAAGGCACTTCCGGAACGGTACAGAGTTACCTCCTATCGCAACAGATCCGACTTATGACTTTAATTTCCAAGAGGTACGACTCCTGAGGAACGAGAGATCGGTACAACGGGTAAGCAAGTCTTTTTTTTATTACGTAGGAATTACTTTTGAGTTTCATTTAGAATGTTTTTTCTTTTTTTTTCTGGAAACAAATATGTTGAAATGACGTTCTTGACAAAATTTCACTGGCAAATAGGATCAAAACTTCTATTACCATCCGCCATCATCAGTAACGACTCCGTGCTAAGGCTAATATTAAGCAACTGTTCCCTTTTCCATGACGAAGCTTCGATCTTTCTCAGGACTCTTCATATAAACAAAAAGCCAATGATTTGGGTGTGTCGATGAACTGAAATTTTCCATATGGAACAATAATAGTTTTGACGAGTAGCAGAAATGATTTAGAGGATTTTCACAAAATCAGTTCAGAATTTGATGTCTTTGAGTTGGTGATATCAAGGATAAATAC
Organism: Sinohyriopsis cumingii; assembly: GCA_028554795.2. Lineage (NCBI taxonomy): Eukaryota > Metazoa > Mollusca > Bivalvia > Unionida > Unionidae > Sinohyriopsis > Sinohyriopsis cumingii. Next base: position 26,985 of record JAPYKE020000686.1, on the reverse strand, counting down.
AATTAGTGATAGTGATTTTCATGGTCATAAGGCATGTATAAGAAAAATGACCTTGAGAATATAATCAACTACAGAGGAATAACTTTCGTCCTTTGCCTTTTAAATTATTCATAAGTCTTTAAAGTCAGAGATTGGTTACATGGGCAATTAGATACTATATATAATCAGATGCATAGTGTGGTCGTAAAATTATCACTGAATAGTAGATGTTTCGGTTATGTTACATTCAATGATTGCTATGTGTTTAAGTAAAAAATAACAAAATTTACTGCATATTGTTTTGACTGCAGTAAGGCATTTGATTCAATAATGGATTGTTTCATAAACTTCATAAATTATGAATACTTTGCAAAATGTTCAATTTAGTAAATAAATTTGTGCAAGTGTAAACTCTTGCATATGTCACATTACTATTTTAACATAGCTCTTTGTTCCGAGGGTAACTCGCATGGAGAGGCAACGTCACCAATCTGGTTCTCTTTCTTTTAGAGTTCTCCTTACATGGAAATATCGATAATGGATTTTTAATGGATAAATTCGTGTATATCTACTTTTATTTGGCGATGGTATGGTACTGGTAACTCCAAAGATTTGCAAAGTCATCTCGCTACAGGGTATTGTGATATATGGTCTCTTATGACTAATATCTGAAGAACAAAACATTTATTTTAGAACGGATAGGAAATTACGCAGATACAGAAAATATCGCTATCTTAAAATTGAAAAAGCTGTTATTGATACTTTTACGTATTTAAGACTTTCCACTTCAGTGTTATAGTCAATATCAGTATATTGCCTTGCGTTGAAAGGTCTGAAAACTAAACATGTATTACTTTTACTTCTCACATAGTCATTATACTTTACATACAGCGTTTGAGACTCATCATTTTCTGCATGTCAGCACATTAACATATTACATTTGATTGGTCCAAAAAGGAAACAGATCTATTCTTATTATTGATTGGCTGGGACTGTCTGCATTTTCTTTGTCTCGCTTACCGAAACTATTTTATTTTATTACTATTTACTATTAACAATCTAGCTGTCATGTTTTCAATCAGTTGCCCATATAAAAATTGGGAACATGAGAACAGGTCGAAATATGGCTCATTTCTCGTACAGATAGTTCTCATAACTTCAAACGAAAACTAGAACACTTGTGAACCCGAAGGACCATTGCCTATAGAACCCAAAATATGGTAGGAACAAGAAAACCAAGCACGCGGTCCAACGTGAAAATACCGAGTCTATACTGTACCTTCACGAGCCGGAATTGCCTATTCTGGATATATTTAGCTTCCCTATTTTAATAAATGCTAAAGGCAGTGTAGTTTAGGCTGATTTTTAAAGCACATAGGAAAAGCTATATTGATCAATTGTGGGCTGAGATCATGCACGATTTCCAAAACTATAACAAAGAATTTTCAGCCGCAATACTTGAAGGTAGCAGGTATGCCAACAATCTTTTCATTTTGCGTATTGAAATTGCAAACGATTTCACCGTATCCCTGTAACTCTGTCAGAAGTACGTACTATCTGTGGATGGCCACTTAATACGTCATATACAGACTTAACTAAGTGGAAATGCCATGGACATTAAAATGATGTTTTCTAATAAATTGTATATATTCAAGAAAGTATCTTTCTTCAAGCATTATTTTATAATTTCTATTTCAAAATGCTGTTTAAACGAGTGACTGATGTAACAGGTACGTATGGGTTTGGGTAGCTCTATCGTACGAGCTACCGTCTATAGTTAGAGAGTTTCGATTCCCCGCCTGGCGGCGTATTTGCCCCTGCTATTTGCGGCTCTGCAAGCAGGATTTCAAACATGTACCCTAAGAAGGGTACAGTTAGGAGGATGTAGGACATTCCGACATGGATAAAGGCCGGGAGAGAGTGTAACGGGTAGGACTGGGCGTGTCGGCTAGAATAGCTCAAATGATAGAAAGCCGGTTTAGAATTATGGAATTCCCAGGTTCAAGCCCCAGTCAGGCCATGCATGGTCCCTGCTACACTTTATGTCAATTCTCGTTGGAGATTATTTGTTTCTCGCGCAAAACACAATGAATTAGAAACAGATGGAATAGAAAAAGGTAGACAACATTATACCATGATGGTCTGTTATGTTAAAATATAAATGTGAACGCTAGGATTGCAAAAATCACATACATTTTGAGTAAATTGGCGAAAATCACCGATTTACTTAGTGGGTTTGTTAAGGTGCTTACATTCTCGATGATATCACGAAATCGCTAAACAGTGGCACGCTGGATATGTACACAGGCATATAAAACTGATTGCATTAGAGTATATTTTGTGATCAAACATTTATGGGGAATCGCTGTAGCTCCGTTGGTACAGCATTGGACTCGTAGTCCAATGGTCGTGGTTGGATACCCCTCCATGCCAGTCTTGGTCCAATGACATGTTGCGTGCTTGGGAAAGGTACTTTGCTCCATTTCGGTATTCCTCTTTCAGCCAATAATGCGTTAAAAGCGCTTTTAAAATGAACCAACCACCTAAGACCAAATTTGAAATATTGTATGAATAACTGGTCCAAACGTCATAATTAATTGACAATATATTTATGATACTGTGCATTGGTATAGAGTGTATTAGTAACTTCTGATTACTTCTAAAATAATAGAACTATTTGATATACAACATTTTTTGAATTACGTTTCAAGCAATGATTCTATTTCAGCCATGCTTATGTTGGTGTATGAAAGAACAAAACGTATTTATAGTTTTGATCATAGTATATTATGTTAAGTTATTAAAATGAAACAGAAAAATTAACAGTACCATTACATAATTATGACTGGCGTAAGGACGGTGGCAAACATTGCAAAGAAATGGTACTGTATTCATGAATCTCTTGTCAGATGTGTGTTTCTACTAGTATTTCTAGATGTTCACAGTAAGTTTAATTCAATATTTGATTTGAGGCAATTTGTTATGGCTCAGATGGAAAATAGGGAATGTCAGAGCTAAAACGCTCTAATATTTCATTGGATACCTTATTCTTGTGTAATGGCTATTTTTACAACATGAAATAGCTTGTAACATTGTGGTATTCCTGTACTCTTCGAAATATATATAGCAATACTTGCTGCTGAGCATTCGAATTGTGGTTTTAACATTACAAATCAGTCTGATGTGATTTAAAACTTTGCGTTGTGCATATACTAATACTAATACTAATACTAATGAGGACTTTGTATAGCACCTAATCTTTAGAAGCTCTAAGAGCTTTACAACATTAGAAAACATTTAAAAGCATATCTAATGATATGATTACGAAAAACAATTACCATGAAATTAGAAAACAAAACCATGCTGAAAATATTTAAGGTAAGGAAACATTATTAAGTCTTTAAGTCTGTTCTTGCAGTCGCAATATGTGAGTTTGAAGAGCGTTCTTGAATGAGAACACTGTGTCTTTGTGTCTAAGTTCATTGGGCAATTCATTCCACGTTGATGGGCCCTGGTATGCAAAAGAACGTTGTCCATATGACTTCATTTTCATAGTGGGAATACTGAGAATACGTGTGTCGAAGTATGTTAGTGGTGTTTACACATGGGTGAGGTGAGATAGGTATGTTGGACTGGAGCCCGTCAATAAAACGAAGTCAGAAAACAAATTTGTGTTTGATTCTGGATCGAATGGGTAGCCAGTATAGGGTACAGAGCAAGATGGAGGTGTGCTCTGATCGTGGAACTCTGATGATGATCCGAGTAACTGTATTTTGAACGTTTAGACGTTTCTGGAGTAGATATTGAGACGATCCAGACATAACTGAGTTACAATAGTCCAGTCGTGAAAGTACTAAGGAGCACACAGGTGTTTTAATGGCATCAACTGATAAGCAGCCTTTACTATCAAGTAGATCTGTCGTATCTTATCCTAAATAACAAAGAAAGACATCACAAGGTAACTAGATTATCCACTAGTAACTGGACAATGTCATTTCAATGTTGTTATGAAATTCTGAAGATTTTCATTGCCTTTAGGAAAACACAAAGCGAATTGGCGATTATGCAAATTCACAGACACTTCAAGTGACAACTAAATTTCTCGTTTCAGTCTTAGGTTAACACACCTGTTCAGTAGCGGCCTTAGCTAGGTGCAAAAGGAGCCCGAAAAGTTTGGAGTTTGTTTAAAACCGATTATAATTCAAGTAGATTATTTTTAAAAAGTACAGTTGATTTTGAAAACAAATCTGTATATTTCTACGACTATTTCACAGAATTTCTTCAGTGATATAGAAATTTGATTTTTGGGACCAAGTGACACCATTTCCCACCGTACCCGCAAAGCCCTAAAACCGCCATTCACCTGTTGATACATTTTCTATATTTAAGACATGATTCATCAGATCTGTCAAAATTGATGTCCACTCTTGGTAATGAACTACCATTTTTAACAATTAAATGTTAATCCATCGATAATTCATACAAGCGTACTTAGCTTGTATAAATATTTTTCCTTATAACAAAGGTATTCAATACACAGGAAAATAAATATTACATCACACAGCGGACTGCTGCTTTATATTGTTTAATTTGTATTTTGATTAACTGGAAAATGTTTCAATACAAATACTATATCACTGTTGTGAGCCTAAAACATTATAACTGATTCGTCATTAGAGACGATTCTTGAAATTCATAAGCATTCCTAACAACTGTTTCAGGGCGACAGTTTCATGGTTGAATGCACCTACGACTCTACCACAAGAACAGCGCCGACATTGGTGAGAACATTTACAATCATGTGTTGGGAACTATTCTATAAAGCATTACACAGTCCTAAGAATGAAATGGCATACCCTCTAAAAGGAACGTGACAGTAATATTTCTTAACTTATAATTCCCTTAGTGTTTCATGCAAAAGCGTGTTATCCTTTTACCCCGACAACCAGACAGCTTGTGCCTGCAATTATTACATTGCCGTTTGCACCTGGAGATGAACTTGTATGCCAAGTTTAAACACAAAGGACATAAGCCACCACTTTTATATTTTTCTTCATCATTCGCATGGCCTATAAAGGCAACAATTTTGGCTAAGTCCAGTAAAATAAATAATAGGCTTCCTATTGAAACTGTAAAGTGTCTAAATTTGAATATATCTGGAAGAAAATGTGAATTATGTGCATCACAAGACAATGGTGATGAATTTCATTATCTTTGTCTATATCAGTATTTTGCTGAAATAAGCAAAGAATGCATATTAAAGAGTATTTTTTTTTAAATACATGCAAATGTTGTGAGTTGCTAAGTAACATAATAGGTTCCGTACTGCTGAGATTAGTTTAACTGATATTTAAATCATTTTGCTTCCACTTAAACTCAAAATCGTTACGTTCATTATCTTGTCATACAATTTTGTATAAAGCATTATTCAGAACATCTCTTGTTCTTCCCCTTCTTTCCCATCTTTTATTCATCGGTTACACCAGCACCAAAATCATAATTTGTGTTTGTACTTAATGTCATATGTTTTTGTTCTGTCGTTGAATCTAAAGCCATTGAAAGTCAAGATTGTTTCTGTCTTCTGTAATAATAATAATAATAATAATAATAATGTTTCTTCTTCCTATTATTATTATTATTATTAGGGTGGACTCTCAACCACGGAGGAAATGTGTTTGAGTTTTGTCATGTACTATCCCAGAATTCCGCTGACGATTTGCCGGAGTGCTCCAGTTTACGATAGCATCAGTATAGACGAACGCGCTGTCTATATCACGTTGTACCACTACAACTGGGCGTCGCCTGCCGTTAGGCAGACGTTTAAACAAAAAGTGAGAGAGTCAAGCATTCTGCACCATTGCGAAGGCGCTCAAATGAACCCGACGGTATTTTGCATGCCTTTGACTTTTCTCTATGTCTATCAAGGAGTCTAGGGTAATTTAAGGAATATATATTTTTGCCCATGCTATGTACTAGAGTAGCAAAAACGTAACTATAGTCTCTTTAGTAAACTTGTCATCAAGAAGATCTTCTATTCAGATCATCTATTTATGCTACGATATTTAAAGCCTCAATTACTGAGTATTGGTGATGATCCAAAAAACTGAAATGATGCTGTCTGTATATGAACATTAACGAGTTAATATGAACCCCATGCATTCTAACTTGGTTTGTGGAGGGAACTATTTCATCATGGCAACCGAATGCCGGTACACTCTTGTACTACGGAAAATAATTGCACAACGTTGAATTAATACGATTCATCCGTTTTTCTTAGCAGCGAAAAGTACAAAAAGGCATGACAGATCAGACCCTTGATGTTATTCTTATAACCAGTAAACATACACGAATGACAAGCAGGTCATTTTTTTGATTGCCGTTATTTAAAAAAAATTGTCAGCATGTTATATTTCCTTTTTGTATTCAAATATTTCTAACAACACTATACGGTTTTCTTCTCTTTTTCCTTTGCAGGAGTTGAATATTGTTCATCACGAGGATACGCTACAGCAAGGGTACTCTCCGCCGACATCGACATGTCCGTAAAAGCTCGACTTTCAAGCATTATGTCAGGAAAAAATAAACAACATTGACACACACACACACACACACACACACACACACACACACACATATATACTTAGGCTGAATAATACGATATAATTATGTTTAAAATGGTTGTATGTGATTTCTTAATTATTTTTAATTAATTGGACATGTCTAGCAGCTCTCAATAAACATAGACTTCTTAAGTAGAATGTATCAATTTATGCAAATAAAAATAAAGTAACACAACGTGTTTGCTTTAGACATTTTAAATTGTCTTTATGTTGTTGTTTTTTTCATCAAATATGAAATGTTGTGTTTATAAACTGTGCTGTAAGTGGAGTGTTTTCTAAACGAAAGTTTTTTTGGTTCACGAAGTTTACGTAAAAGTGTTCAAACATGCCTCAATTCAAACAACGAAACATGTGAAATTACGTAATTTCACTAAAATTAATTAACTTTTACACAGCTTTGTATTTTGCCGTGAACAAGAAAACTTTGATATATCGTGATCAAATTACAAAGCAATTGCGAGACACATCAACTTGTACAAATGTTGTAACCTGCTAAATTAGTGATTCTCTCAACGTGAAACAAAATACTGTGTATCTTATTTCCCTTTCTCTTTCGTCGATTCCGTCTGCCAACAATTAAACAGCTTGTATATATAACTTGCATGCATTTCACCATCTCTAGACGGATAACTTTCAATATGAGAACTGTATATATATATATATATATATATATATATATATATATATATATATATATATATATATATATATATACCGAACATGAACATGGTAACATTTTGAATAGTTTTGGGCGTGAGCCTAAATACATTTAAAATAATTCATGTCAGTTTTGTCAATATATTCACTGTTCTATCTGAGCTATATCCTACGTTTGTTCTGTTGAAAAGTTTACCAAATATATGGGGATAATACAAACCTGATAAAGGCGAAAGATGATATGCAACATGTGCATCGTAGATAAGATTACTCCAGCGATCAACAAACTCACTCGTATAGGTATGTAGCAATACTGAAATAAAATATTGATCTTTACAGGTGTAGTAAAACTAGACAATATTTTCCTAAACCTGTGTTATTTATTGGTGTAGACCTTCTACCATGCTACATGTAATCTTATGTAAAATAAATGTATGTGATAGAGTACCACGATTTTAGATTTAAAAATAAAAGGAATTAGAAAACTCAGTACGTTTGCCTAAAGCGTGATGATTATAAACACGTGTATTGAAGCACAGTCATTAGTGCCACCTGAACGTATGAAATCTCTTACAGTTTGAGGGAGACTCATGGGAAAGGTTGATCTTGCGTGCAAGATTCATGCTTGACAGACACGTGACACGCTGATAAAAGCCCAGAAAAGTAGATATGATGATACAGTCGAAACAAAGTTAGCATGTGAAAGAAAACAAGTGGCATAAAGGTTACAAAGACTACAGAGAGAGCCGTAAGGAATGCCCACTAAAAGGAAAGCTGCGGCGGATTCACAAATGGCAGTGAAGAGAGCCAGACCATCAAGGCCCAAAGTCCAAGAGGCGGTGAAGAGGCCCAGAACGAAGGTACAATTTTCAACACCAGCGGCCAACAATACACAACCTGGAACATCCAACGAAGGGGCTTGGATGGATCCCCATCTTCTTAATGTTATAACTGAAGAGGTCTCCAATAGGCTCACCCTCAAGTGACATAGGAGATCAATTATACATTCAATCAGCTCGTAGCAATGCTCATTTGTCCACGGAAAATAGTCCGCAAAGTGGTCCTTAACTTGTACATATTGGTTGCAAAGGGGGAAGTTAAATGGGCAACCACACATCTAATACTATACATGAAGGATGTGCTAGAGTTCTGTCATACAACACACAAAGCAATCCCTCACTAATTGCAAAAGATTAAGTGTCCGAAGGGAGTTTGTTACATTTACCACAAAAGTGGTAGCTGTTCTTCGGGAGACACTCACTAATTTGATGCCCCAAACCAGTTTTTCAGCTCTTTAATGTCCTATCACAATACAGCCAGCTACATAACAACCAGTTTTTTTTCATTTCCAACGATTAGAACATCCTCGAAATACTAACCCAAACAACAAGAAGCCAGTCAGTAAAAAGTGCTGATCATTTGCCTACTCCGTCAAACCTGACCGCGTGCAATTTTAGCTCCATGATTTTGATCCTACCACAAAGGAATACCTACTTCTTTGTTCTCATAAGGGCTTCAATATGGGGTTGAAGGGGACAATGTAACACAAGTATGTAAGAATCTGAAATCGGCTGAAACAAATGCCGAAATTACTAAGGAAAAGAAACAGAAAGAATTGTCAGCGGATCGCTTGTCAGGTCCTTTTCGTACAAAACCATTTCCTAATTTATACATTTCGCTATTGGGACTTGTCGAAAAGAAAATTCATGGGTCTTTCAGATTAATTCATCGCCTATCCTTCCCACCGGGCAATTTGGTTAAAGATGAAATTTCAACTCAACAATCAGCAGTTCGTTACGGAGGTATTGATAATGCCATCACAGGCATAATCAGCTGGGTAATGGGTGTTTTGTGGTCAAAACAGACATACCAAATGCTTTCCGCAGTCTTCTCATTTGTCCCGTGCAATATTAATGTTTTGGCTTTTTGTAGTACTATTTCGACAAATGTTTACCAATGGGTTCTAGTTGCCGGATATTTGAGACCTTTAGCAATTATCTTCAAACACAAAGTTATCAATAACACACACAACACATGTTTTGGACGATTTCATTTATACTAGATGCAATTCGTGCACTATGCTAGAAGAACATTGATCGCGTCCTGACTGTATGTCGACATCGGCGTTCCTAAGGCTGCGGATAAAACATTTGTCCCATCCACAGCCATGTTTTACCCAGGATACGAATTGGATTCCATGATAATGGAGGTTCGCCTTCCCACAGACAAATTAGAATAATGTATTATACTTATACAGTTATATGTGGCTCGAAATAAAACCACTCTCAAGGAGTCGCAATTCATGATAGGTACTCTTGACATTAATTGTGCATGAGTTTTGCCAGGACAAGCTTTTCTTAGATGACTCATCAACCCCATCACCACATTAGAATAACAAAAGTGGTGAGAGAATATTTAAGGGCCACGTAAACCTTTTTAACCGGTTTAAACGGTATATCGGTGTTCTTACCTGATATTTGGGTGACTTCCGACTCATTGCACTTGTACACAGACGCCTCTGTCTCTGTCAGATACTGTGCGTTCCTAGGTACACACTATTTCTATGGACTTTGGGATCAATCATGGGCATATCAACATATAATGCTTCTAGAATTGTACTTCATCATTCTGGCAGTCGAGGTCGGGGAGAACACTTATTCAATAAATGTATCTATTTCCACACTGACAATCAAGCCTTCGTTGAAATTATAAACAAACAATCAATTTGTACTATCTTGACTTAAATAAAATATCTTTAAGGCAAAACATGTACCTGGTTCACATAACAAACTCGCATATGCCCTTTCTCGCCAACAGGTTTCGAATTTCTCCGACATGGCACCATATGCGAACTCACACCGTCACTAAAATTCCGCTTTATACAACCTTGCCCAGGTAGAAAGTATGCGTGACCATTTGCTTGAAACATCCTACAACCAGCTACACAAAGCACATGTAATCTGGTTTGGACGCTATATAAAGAGTTCATATTAGACACCTTGACCGAATTCTCTCTCCCAGTTCCAATAACCGATCTGGGCATATTGATAGCGCACTTAACAAGAAATATGCAGCATCTTCGATATCCACTTTTGTTTCTGCAGTTGGCTATGTGCACAAACTTAGTGGCTTCGCAGACCATTCTTCCTCTTTCCTTATTCAAAAACTCATTCAAACCATTTACAAAAGTAAATATCACGATGTTCGTTTGCCAATTGACAAAGATGTACTGTGGATAAACTAACATTTTCCATGATGCATACCATTTCAGACCATTTCAGGCGTACCACGTATTCGGCCATATTTGGCTTTTTATGCTTTTCTTAGAATGGGAGAGATAACAGTGCACACAACTGCACATCAGAATGATAACACTGGTCAACAGTGAAATCATTACTGACTTGAAAAGGCCCTAATCTGTAGTATTTTGGTGTGCCGAACACGAATATAACCGTGAAAAATTTGTATTGGCTCTAGTTTTGAAGATATTCATATACCTCATTTTCTATGTTTCACTGTGTAAATTTCTCCAGTAGGACTGCAGCAACTTCCGGAATAATGATGTAACATTGCATAATACCATCATGCTCACATCATCCACAGTTGATTGCATCATTTTCTGATGCAATGCAATACTAATGCCATGCGGCTGCTGAAGTAAGTTGACGTCAGCAGTGTACTATACATGTGTAGGCCTATTATACTAATGCCAGGCGGCTGCTGAAGCTGACGTAAGCAGTGTACTATATAAAGCCCAATCAGATAGGTTCAGCATTTAAAATATTTTAGACGTTGTGCGAGACAGTTCAAGCTACTGTTACATAAAACTTATTATTTTATCCATTTACGTACAATAAAGAACAGTAATGCCTCGAAAGTGTGTTAATACCGCGGACAATTTTTGCTATATTTGTGGGGAAGTGACATTTGCCAACCAGAAGAAAAGTATCAATTCTCAAGTGAAGAAGGCATATCATCTTTACTTCGGATGCAAGGTTGGTGACCAAGACAAGCCTTGGGCTCCGCATATATGCTGTGCTACATGTACAACACAGCTTTCACAGTGGTTGAATTGCAAAAGGTCATCAATGCCGTTTGCAGTCCCAGTGGTGTGGAGAGAGCCAAGCAACCACCTAAATGACTGTTACTTCTGCTTGGTTCCTCCTCTTTCCGGCGGAATAACGAAGCGAAAGAAGTCGAGAATAGTCTACCCAAACATTCCGTCTGCATTGAGACCAGTTCCACATGGTGAGGGACTTCCTATTCCAGAACCTCCAGCAGAATATTCTCTTGATTCATCTGACGAAGACAAAGGTGAGTCGACCTGTTCTTCTCCTGGTCCATCAGCATGCAGTGATCCAGATTTTCACTGTGGTGCATCATCAACCCCACACAGAATAACACAGGAAGAACTAAATGACCTGATTCGTGATTTGGACTTATCAAAGAACAAGGCAGAATTGCTAGGATCAAGACTCCAACAATGGAATCTTCTAGAAGAAGATGTCACAATTACTGCATATCGAAAGCGCCACCAGCAATTGGAGCCTTTCTTCAGAAAGGAAAGTAATCTGATATTCTGTTCCGATATTGAGGGCCTCATGAATGCTTTAAAAATCACTCATGACCCACAAGAATGGAGACTATTTGTGGACTCTTCGAAACTGAATCTCAAGGCTGTGCTTTTGCACAATGGAAACATTCTTCCATCTATTCCAGTAGCGTATGCTGTCCACATGAAAGAGACATACGATAACTTAAGGCAGCTACTGAATTCCATTGAGTATAACAAGTACAGCTGGCACCTCTGTGGTGATTTGAAGGTAGTTGCCCTTTTAATGGGACTGCAGCAAGGATATACAAAATACATGTGTTTCTTATGCGAGTGGGATAGCCGAGCAAGGGAAATGCACTACATGAGGAAGGAATGGACTCACAGGCAGAATGTAGCCATTGGAGAGAAGAATATCCAACACCCAGCTCTGGTTGAGGCTCAGAAAATCTTGCTACCACCCCTTCACATCAAACTAGGTTTGATGAAGAACTTCGTGAAAGCCATTGACCGGACTTTGCCAGCATTCCTATACCTGCATGAAAAATTCCCTCGACTCTGCGAAGCAAAGATTAAAGAGGGAGTTTTTGTGGGTCCTCAGATTCGAGAGCTTTTCGCCTAGTTTCTACAAACTTCCTCGGAAATGTTAGGGCAGAAAACTATAAGGAACTAGTAGAAGACATGTTGATGAAGTATAAGAAACTTGGCTGCAATATGTCTCTAAAGATTCACTTCCTTCATTCCCATTTGGATTTCTTTCCTAGCAACTGTGGTATTGTTAGTGATGAACACGGCGAACGTTTTCATCAAGATATCGCAACAATGGAACAAAGATACCAGGGAAAATGGTCCACTACAATGCTGGCTGACTACTGCTGGACACTCCTCAGAGATGCTCCCGAACAGCTGTACAAGAGACAGGCGAAGAAATCTAAGATGTAGTCAATGACTTGATTTTTTATAGGTAGGCTATTACAGTTGACCTTTTACTATTGGAATGCATTTCGGTATGTAAACATTAATTTCTTGCAGATTACAAAAAAACTAGAGCCAATTTTGCAATTTGACTGTCATATTCGTGTTCAGCACATAAAAATTGATAAGAATTGACTAATTTTATTTCAGTAACATGACTTTTGTAAAAATTTGTTGTCCAGTGTAATCTGATACAGTTAAGTCAATTTTCTCACAAGTGTCTTACAATCACTTTTCGACACTACAAACACGACCCGGAACAAGCATATCTTTTGCATGCTGACGCCCAACAAAATCCTGCGGCACGTCCTATAGCTCATTTACAAGCATACCTAACCCTCAGGAGTAATACTCCAGGACCGCTTTTTATGTACCAAAATAGGCAACCAGTTTCCAGAATATAATTCAATACAGAACTTAGAAGAGCGCTTTGCTTTTTCGGCTTTAATTCGAACCATTTTAAGTCCCATAGCTTCAGAATTGGGGCCGACAATAAGGAGGCCACACAAGATTTCAGTGACATCCAAATAAGGGAATCAAGCAGCTGGAAATCAGATGCATTTAAATAATACATAAGGTTAGGCAAATGGGTCTCAGCTTTGTAACACTTCACTCCCCGTTCATAAAGATCGCCACTCTGTTGTGTGTGCTACTTTCTCTTTCAGGTACTTCGCAGGTTTCGCAGACCTAGATCCCTGGACATGGAAAGAGCTATGCTGGGCGTCCATATTCTCTATCCGGACTAATCTGCGTATACCTGCCCTTTCGACCCTCAGGAGCGTATTGGGGTACTCTACAAGCTCTAGGAGACCAACAGCACATTCATGAAGTACGCGGATCCGCTTCAAACTTTCTTCCTAAACCTTCATACATGCTGGTTATAGCGTAAATACCGGTGCGTATAAGGTGCCCTACTGCCCTTGCCCTACACGATTCTCCGCTTAAGATAACTTGGCTCTAATAGGTGATATGCTGTCCAGCTCAAGAAAAGATGACCTTAGACTCTGCATCTTTGGGGAAAAACTGACTTTGACTCTTAGATTGTAGGCCACTGCTTGTTAAACGTATATAATGCCTCTTCCAGGGGCAGATCTTTCCATGCATGTATTCTTGGACATACAATAACCAGGTTTTGGAACCTCTAATGCAATCGCTTTAGTACATATCAACATTTACATTGTTTTTCTTTGATGCTGGACATTTTTGTTCGTTGCCCCACGCACCTTTTTGTGATTGCCAGAAATACAGCAAGCTCTATTTGCTATATTTCTGTTTATGGCGGTTTCAGCCTTAAACACTTTCTTCATAATACTGCATGTCTCATTGTTCCATTTATTAGAACGTTTACTCTATAGACTTTGTCCAAAAAGGTATGTTATACACAGCAAAGTTTTGGTTCCCCACATATCATTCAGTGTTAATACAAAGTCACGAAAGTGGCCAGCATCAAACACACCGTAGGTCTTTGTTTTAATTATGTACCTATATACTTTGACTTTGTAATATTTGCACGACTGACCTCGGAAATTCCGTCTTTGCTATCTCTATCTTCTTTCGACTCTATCGATGTCGTAAAGAGTAGGCTGGTATATGCACATTTAATTTTACAATCTCATCAAACAAGTTAATAATACAGAACCCGTGTTTTCATTCACTTTCTTTCTGACATGACTTGTAACACTTTTCTACATGTGTAGAAACACATCACATAAACGTTCTTATGGTAATGTTGCACAAAGCACTATGTAGCATCCATACAATTGTGGATACAAATGCAATTGTTTCAGTTGGTGTCGTAGCAACATCATACAAGATATGAAATGTAAAATTAGTAGAACTCTGAAGAAATTGCAATACATGGCATATAATTTTCAAGACAAAAAACATTGCAAATATTGTAGCAACAAAATAGACATTGAGAAAAGCATTAATTTGGATGTATCTAACCAACAGAACTATTCAGTCTTAAGAAGGGTAATACAAATGTATTCTGCAATCGTTTTGTCAGTCCATCGGAAATAAAAGTTCGGACTACATTTACAGTCTCAGTATACTGATGCTCCTATTAAAACGTTGCTTCAATTGTGTTGTATTTATTACTTAGTTATTTAACCTAATTGTACTTTGAGGCTGTTGACAATAAATTATACATAATTGTACTTAACTAATTTAGTCTTATCATTGCATTTGTTTTGGCGCAGCCTTTCTGGAACGAACCTATGCATTACGCTCCCCCATCTATAGCACGGGTCGTTGTATGTTGGCCACGAGCATAGTCCCTTATGTTCTGCTCTGCATAACGCTCCCCCCATCTATAACACGGGTCGTTGTATGTTTGCCACGAGCATAGTCCCTTACGTTCTGCTCTGCATAGTTATACTCAGTGTTGTTAATCCAAGTTGTAGCGGCTTCGGAACTGTCTTATAATATAGCCCGGTTCTGCCTTAGGGAGTAATTTTATATAATGGCAGAATTTGCCTACAATCTGTACTTTAAGTATTTGCGAAACATCTTCGACTCCCTTTGATGAGATGTGCAAATTATATTATAAAAGCATGGATCCAAAGGTGTACTTGGTAACTTAACATACGTTCTATTAGAATGTGTTTGTCATGTTTGGAAATTTACATACTTGTTCATACGTGCTGTGTTCGTATGCATGTATATATGTACGTACGTACGTACGTGTGTGTGTATGTAACATTCTTGTCAATTTTAATTATATTATATTTCTATACATGTATGTATGTATGTATGTATGTATGTATGTATGTATGTATGTATGTATGTTTGATATCAAGTAGATATTTTGACTTGAACAACGAATGACGAATTCCGTTATTATAAAATGTTTTGGACATTCCTCAACAGAAGACAGCATTTAATGACTTTTTCACGAGTCAATTTACGCGAGAAGGAAACTTGGAAATTTGATTTTTTTCTACAGGTTTCATTTCTACAGTTACTTAGAAGGATTGTCCATTTAAATACGCAATATTTCGTATTTTTTTCCGTAATGCCTATAAATACATGTGGTCGCAAACATAACTGTAACTAAAGATTTGTAAATGAATGAACATGGTATGATATATAAATGTGTTCGTTTGTAATAATGGAACTAACATCACACTAATATTATTGAAAATGAATTGTACCGAATGTGTATGCCGTTCTGAAAAAGTGGGCGCATACAATTTCGAGAATTATACTAAAAATAAGCCTTGCATAACTCCGAAATCTCAATACGTTCGAGCCGTTTGCTTTTATTTTTTGATTGATTTATGAACATTGATGCAAAATTTGTGTATAAAATTATTCCTTTACTTATGTGAATAAAAATTGTTCATTTATGGTTCTCATAGTCAGTTGTGTTCTGCACATGATTACATTGAGTAGGGATGTAATGCTATCGATTATATTATCTGATTCTGATAGTACTACTAGTAGTGACCAGTAGTAGCATTAGTAAGTTTGGACGTATATGTAGTAGTAGAAATAATAGTAGTATCAGTAGGTGTAGTCATGATTGTTGATTTTACCCTTCTAGTTGTTGATAAAGAAGAAGATAGAGAAAATGATACAGACATATCAGAAAAAGACAACTACGACGACAATCACGATACTGCTCATGGTCATAATAACCTTAAAATTGTATTTACACCCTACAGAGTGCAGATCTAAGGGTAGAAAGCTTTGCATGAAGAGACCTTGACATAAAACATTTCGCAATTTTTATCGTTACAAATCCATTCTTACCACGCCATCGCTAAACAAACTTAAATATTTTGACGATAAAGTATTACAACGTATGGCGGGATCTGATTAGATAAAATATCCCACGCACTAGATGTTAAGTTGACATTGGCATGAAGAGACCTTGACATTGGCATGAAGAGACCTTGAAATTTAAGGTTTACCAATTATTATCGCTGCAAATTCATCCGTACCGTGCTATCGGTAAACAAACTGAAGTCATTCGATTATACAATATCACGCCACCTGACGTTATATGTCAACATGAAATGTATCATATCATCCAGCCGATATGCTGACCTATTTGTTTTTACCCCGGCAGTTCATAATCTCGGCTTCTCTTGATAAGTGAAAACTTTTAAAATTTACCGATTTGCGCACTATACTATACTATACTATAGGATTAAATGCTATACTATACTATACTATACTATACTATACTATAGGATTAAATGATCATAGTGGGGTATAATTGTAAATTTTACCTAGTCACTCGCAAAACAAAGTTGACTTTGTGAGTGATTAGATAAAATTTACACATGATAAATATCGAACCACGATCATTTAGTCCTTATAATTCCAATTTTCGTCCTTTCTATTGTCAGATCAACATATTCCGTCAACAAAGCATTTAAATTTAGGTAACGTATTTTCTTTCTTACATTAGCCTCTTCACATGGCCCCATAACATCTAACCTGTACAAAATCACAAAAACAGATTGACGACTGACAGAGTTACATTTATTGAGAAGCTTTATACTTTATATGTTTGACACTGGTTTCAACACATTTCGTTTTATATAAAACAAAAAAGCAACATTCTTGTCAATTTGAGTCAGTTCCTCTCTGCTAGGTCATATGACCATGTGTGTCATTTGGATTTTTAACGTAGCTTTAACATTTGACTTTTATCGCACGCTTGACTGACGATTGTGAAATGATGAATTTAAAAAAAAACATTTCATAACACTGTTCATTTGTATATTTGTTAATTTGGTACATGTCTGAATAATGCATTCTCATTACAAGAGTAGGACATACAATCATATACTTCAGTTCATGTGTGCAGGAGAGCCATGCCATTCGATGAGTGGTGAAAATGTATGTACTAATTTTATAAATATAGAACATCGTAAGAAGTAATTCATAGCTTCCCACTGTTTGGCTAGGCATTTTACTTTATATTCGTGGCACAGGTACTGTTTAAGGTTGAGAAATTCGGTTATGTTATTGGACACATACAGTGTTAACCAAAAAGCCACAATACACGACTAAACTTAGTAGATGACCATGGTCTGTGTTGTCTGTGTTTAGTTTGTTAAAAAGTTAATGTCTAATTGAGTGTTTTGACGTATTTCTATGAGTACGAGAGTAGGCCACCGTGATTTTGTTGTTGTTGAGTTTAATTATAGTAGCGTTCGCACAATTGTGCATGTGCCACTTTTTTCTGACTGCACCGCAGCCTGCTAGTTGTTCCTGGGGAAGGGGATGGTGCCACCTCCCCCAGGCTTTTATGGATTCAAGGAACCCTGATAGTTTGGCCTCAATCTGTGGGTCCATAAAGGTCCCTACAGTTGAATGGTTGGCTGTCATTAGTGGGAAGGAGAGCTCGGGAACGGTCCTGCTTGCTTTACATCGCTGGTTTCTTGTTGCATTTGCCTTGTTTGTTTTTTTTTAGAGATTTTTTTTATTTATTTTTTGTTCGATTTTTTTTTCTTCTTCAAAATGTTCTAAAAGGAGGGGGGATGTTCTATGCTGTTTATAGAGGTTCTTAGTAGATATCATGTATGAAGAGAGATTTTCAAGGTTATTATGGTATTACTAGTCTATGTGTTTAGCGTGTGTTTCCTACGTTATGTTATTTATAAGGTTTTAGATATTACCTCTTTAAGTTATTTATTAATTGATGTTTTTAGAGATTGAATGTTATTTATACTTTATTTAGCAAGAGACTGGAGTCCTAGCCGATTACACGGTTCGTTAAGGACATCTAGGACAGGAATCCTAGCTGATTACTCGGTTCGTTAAGGACATCTAGGACATCCGATTTTGCGGTTTCCTTAGTTTTTTATAGGTGCTTCGTAAGCGAATTATTTATTAATACTTTTATAGAATTGAATGATATGTTATGGTTTTTTATGTGGTGGCTTCTACATTTATTTAGCTAGTTACTCTGTCTTTTGGTTTTGTGGGGATAGTAATTATATTTTCTTCCTAAGTCCTGCTGAGTCTTATGAATTGATTTATATTTTTATATGCTGATTGTTTATTTTTATTAGAGTCCATAAGTAACTCTGGGTATGTGTGTGGTAATCCAATCTCTTTTTGGTTTTTGATAAATATTTTCCGAGCGGGTTGATATTTTGGGCATATATTGAATACGTGGTGTAGATCTTCGGTGGTGTGGCAGTTAAAGCAGTTAATGGTTGCTGGTTTGGGTCCTATAAACCTTCCAAAACTGCTTGCTAGTTTAGTTTTTCCAGTTATTATCCTGTTTATGGTTTTCTGTTCTAAATAGGTACCCTTAGGTAGCTGTATGTTCCTATCTACGTTTTTTTGGGTTTTATGGTGATTTTTCCCTTTTGTGGAGGAGTTCCAAAAATCTTGCCATGTTTGGTCTATATATGTTTGTGCGAAGCTTATTGCTTCTGTAGAGCTATAGTTAAGCTTGATAGAGTTTTGATCTCCTAGTTTGGTTTTTGCAACTTTGTCTGCTGTTTCGTTGCCAGAGATTCCAATGTGCGACGGTATCCACATGAGCTTGACTAATTGATGTGCTGTGGTGATATCGTCGATTAATTGGCATGCTCTGTCGAGGAATTGTTCCCTAGAGTGTGTATTGCGATTTTGGATCGATTTGATAACGCTTAGGGAATCGCTTATAATGACTGCTTTAGGTATTTGGTTGTCTTTGATCCACTGTAGTGATTCAAGTATAGCCCAGAATTCAGTGGTGTAAATGGAGCAATAGTCAGGTAATCTGGATCCCGTTTGTATATTGAATTCAGGGATGACTATTGCTGCTGCTGTTCTTGGTGGGTTGTTTGTTTTTGATCCATCGGTATATATTTTAACATAGTCCGGGTATTTTTGGTTGATTTCGTTTACCAGTACAGGTTTTAGTAAGTGTTCTTGTCCTTCTGTATTGCCTAATTTGGTAGCTTCAATGTTAATCCTTGGTGGTTTTTGTAACCATGGTGATTTGTTCTGGTCTGTATTGTTTGTTACCTGTTTTTTTAGTAGAGGTATCTTTTCTCTTAGTTCAAGGATTACTTTGCCACATGGTGTGATAAGTATGATTTTGGGTTTGAAGACAACTTTACACTTATTTATAGCTATTTTGGTGGGATGGTTGTCTGGGTGGGTATCTAATCGAATGGAGTATCGGAGGAGTAGTTCTTGCCTACGTAATTTTAAGGGTAGTTCTCCTGTTAGTGTTTGTAGTTCTTCTAATGATGTTGAGGGGAGTGTTCCTGTGCATAATAGCAAGGCTTTTCTCTGGATAGTGTCAAGTTTCCACCGTGATTTACATTTTATGCTTTACAAACATTTGCTATTTGTGTTGGATAAATAAATTTATCGTGTACGTTTCATAGATAAATCATGAATGTTGGATTTAAATATATACATTATATGAGATGATATTATATTATATTAAATTAAATTAAATTATATTATCTTATCTTATATTATTTTATATTATATTATATTATATTATATTATATTATATTATATTATATTATTCGAAACTTTGAAATTTTTCACGTATCAATAAAGTTCTAGATTTTGAACATCCATTGGTAAGTACAAAAAGGTCAGCATGTTGACTAGTGCGTATGGCACATTTCATGTGACCAGAGTATCTATATGGCGTGATTCTTTATCGTTAAAGTACTTCAATTTGTTTACCGATGGCATGGTAGGAATGGAATTGCGAAGATAATGATTGTGAAATCTTAGATGTCAAACCCTATTCAAGCAAAAGCCTTTTTCCCTTAAGTCAGTACGGTGAAATTACTGTTTTAAGATGTAATTAATCAAGGAGTCGAACATTTTTCGCAAATAATGAATAAACAGATTGATGTCTGCTCCTCATATTTTAGAAACGTAATCCACTGCCTTGGGGAATAGCTCTATATTACAACATAGTTCCAACGCCGCTTCTTTTGAATTAACAACACTTAATAGGGCTATGCAGAGGCGGCGTTAGGAGTACGCTGGGCCTAGAGCTGACCATGACCGCGCGGGGCCAGAGTATCGGTAATTCGATTGGCATGCTACTGCAAACACTGATTATGTCTAGACTGGATCAACTTTCGCGATTTGGCGGAGAATGTAGCTTGACAAACTCATAAGGACGGCCTTAGGCCTGAAGCGCGGGTCCCCTCAAGAGCGGGGCCTGGAGCGGTCGCCCCGCTTGCCACCCCAAACGCCGTTCATGGGTCTATGTACATCATAGAGAATGCTGCTCATGGGCGTCAAAAAATCACCTGTGTTATCTATGAGTGGAGATTATACTGAGGTTTGTTCGTGCAAGGCTGTGGCATAATAGTACAATTAAATGACGATACCAATGAGATACAATTAGAGTAAATTTTATTTTCATCTTTTCATCAGCCGGCAACTACAAATGAGTTGAATGAAATAAGTAGTAGATAAAAAGGCAATTAAAACAATTTAATAGAAGTCCATGACCGCACGAACGTTGTACGAGAAGCATCGTGAAGACCACTGGCCCACCGTCTATTTCTGATGGGTTAACAAAGTGTTTCTTACACTTAATAAATATAGTCCAAATTTTTATTTCTTTTTGACTTACAAGATATTTTTGTACCTAACAGATTTACGTCAAAATGTCTATTTGTCATGGCTTGACAAAATGGTTCTTTCGCCTAATAAATGTAATCTTGCACCTAATAAATATAAATCCAAATATTTAATTCTATTGCATTGACAAAATGTTTCTGTCACCTTAATATGCAAGACATGATTTGATTCCATTTATGGAAACTTAAGAAACTTTTATCGTAAAATAATGCTGAGATGACGATGCAGATCACATGAACACAATTTTATTGTACACAAGTTCTTAGAGTATAGATATCCAAAAGTGCATATATTGGTAACATCATGCACATCTCATTAATAAAGTCAACAAGTAGAGAGAAGTTCCTAGTTAGTTTTTATTTAACATAAAGACGTTTATGTTTAAATAGCCCTTTATAGATACTGCCCTTGAAGCTTCAACTGCACATAGCAATCACATCATACGTTGTACGTTTGCTACCAATAGCAAATATGGTGGTCGATAGGTATCGAAACGTGTGAGAGTTTAACAGTCTGTTACGACTCTAGGTTTATGAAGTAAGTAACAGAAATAAACAATACTTGCAAAACTTAACAAATAATTTAATTATCAAAGTTATAAATGAAAATGTGAGATGAATATGCATTATTATTATGAAGTGAATCCAAAATAACCATAAAGGAACTGTATTAAAGTCCAAAAGAATGAAAAGTTCTGTTTAAACTTAAGGACCGGAAATGTACTGGTCCTCCAAGAACCTGAACGCTGTCAAAATGGCAATGTCCAGAACTCCTCTGAATACTTCTCAATAGTTTCAGAATAATGTAATAGGTAAAAAACGAGTACTTTCTATTTCCAATGGACAGTCCAAACAAATGTTTTCCCTCTCAAATAATAGCTAAGTACAACATAAAACACGTCTGCAGACTTGATGATGTAACACGAACACAAGAAATAAGAATGACTCGAAAATAGGAAATAATCGGAGTGCTCAGTGCTCACCTTATATACAAATTCAAGATTCTACAACGACTATGTATCTCAATGTACCCCACACGAGATATCTTATTACTCGTTCTAATATTTCAAAATGCCTATTCATGTGACCTAACTCATCCAATAGTTATTAGCTTAATTCTTCTAAGAAACCTCCTGAGCGATCTGTCCAATGTTTAAATGGTCGAATCTCGCAATCATATTTACTAATAATTTCACTATTATTAACTGTCAACACATACGTAAGCATCTATTTATAGATCACTTGCAATTGTGCGTTGTTTAATATCTCAGAATAGACCCTATGCAGGCAGACAGTTTCAGTTAAAGATAATCACTACAATTTATAACGTTGAATAAACATCACAAAAAGTAGACAATCATGTACCTGGAGTTGCACAAAACATGGTTATCGGTAACAAACATACGGAGATACATTAATATCTATTGATGGGGATGGCGACTGGACTGCAACACCTGACAAGATCAATCAAATAATATTATATTTTCACGCGCGCCGTAAGGTGGAGTTTAAAATTTTATGATATTGTTTGTCTGTCTGTCCGTTTCTTACCAATTTCGTTTCCGCACAATAACTCGAGTTGTTCATCATCTACAGTTCCCAAACTCTGTGGATTTCGGGGATCAAAGATCAAAGGTTAAGGTTACTGTAACTGAAAGAAGAAAATTGATTCCACAGAGGATCCCGAGTTGTCTACCATCCATTGTAATCAAATCTTGACTATAGAGCACCCCTGGGGTAAGGAAGAAGCCTATCGTCACCGGGGGGGGGGGGGAGTGTCAATTATCTAGATCGAAGATTGATAAAATAAAAATGGTTTCCTCATAATATCAATAGTTCTACATCATATACCTAGGTCAAACTTCGCTGATAGCTTACACTGAAGGCAAGAATGACATCCATATATATTGGAGCTGCAATATCAAAGCTTTTGGTTACTGTGGTTAACATAGGAAAGTCTTTTCACTTTTAATTCAAGTGACGTTACAATATACCTTCGTACATGCATAATAATAATTTTAAATTACACAAACATCCTCTATTTCCCTTCTGTTGCTACATTACATTTTAAAATATGGATAATTTCCAAAGTAAATGTAAGATTTACATTTTGTTTAATTGACCTTCCGTCAATACTTTCCTACGTAAGATTTTATTGAAAATAAATACCTTAATGTTAAATTGTTTATAAAGTAGGAACACTTCTTTCTTTAAAGTTTCTTAAATTTCCAGCAAAGTAACTGACTCATGTGTTGTAAATTTAAGTGTAAGAATCACTTTGTTAATCCATCAGAAATATAAGTTTTTGGACGTAAGGTTCATTATAAGAAGTAGAGTTTGGACGCAAATTTAGGTGTAGGAATCATCAAACCATCCGAAATAGAGGGTTGGACTGAAGTGGTCATTCACTATAAAGTTCCTCATTTTACGACTACTTCTCTAACGTAGGTGTTGTCATGGATTCCATGAAATTGCTTTAAAATGTTTCACTAGCTACTCAATTTATCTAACTTAATTGTAGTTCCCGGCTGATGACAATAGACTATGAGATGTACAAATTGCACTATAAATGCTTGGATCCATCGATGCACGTGGTAATTAATTTTAAGTATGCTTAGCCTGTGGAAGTCATATTTAGGAATTATCAAATTTACATACATGTTTCTATGTGATTAGTATATACGGGCCTGTTGAAGTATGTATGTGTGTGTGTGTGTGTGTGTGTGTGTGTGTGTGTGTGTTGGCGTGTATAATTTAGTATTGAACAGGGATTGATGTATTCAGTTTTTTTATTTAACAAGGTAGTTATTCATCTATAGATGGCAGGTTGTAATTACTTTGTCACGAGTCAATTAACACGAGAATGAGATTTTGAAATTTTGAATTCTTCTGCAGGTATCATTTCAAGAGTTAACTAGTGTGATTATTTATTTGAATACAATGTATTAATGTTCCGTTTTCTTTCTTTCCCTTATGCTTAAAAATACGTGGTCGCGCAATCAAATAGTCATTTCAAATTTGTAAATGAGTGAACATTGTATGACAGTTAAATGTGTGCTTGTGTAAGGATGGAATTAATGTAAAAATTGTAATTGAAAATAAATTTTGCAGAAGATTTATGTCTTTATGAAACTGTGGACACACACATTTCCCTTACATATGTGAATACATAATTTTTATTTATTTTGGCTCAAGTGTTTCCCTGAATTAATTTTTTCTCTCACTATGGTGTGTATCAAGTCAACAAACAGCTAGTTTCGAAGGATCTTGTTCATATTTATTGAATTTTCAGCACCATTATGCACACTTATACATTTACCAATTTGTTGGTATTGCGAGTGGTAAATTAATATTTTTGTTTAGTATCATCATTTAACGAGAACGGGATTTTAAGACTTTCCTATTTAAATCTTTTCCACACATATTTACATAGAGTATACTGTTCTCGACAGTGTTTTCTGTGTCTGATTCTGATAGAAGTTGTACTACTACTACTACTACTATTAATACAACTAGTAGTAGTAGCAGTAGTTGCAGCAGCAATAGTAGTAGCTGCAATAGTAGTGGCAGTAAGTAGTAATTGTAGTAGTTTTAGAAATAAATATAGTCGTAATAGAGGTTGCGGTAGCCATACTTGTTGCAGTAATTGTTGTTGCTTTTTCTCTTTCAGTTACTGAAGATGAAGGAGAAGAAGAAGAGGCAGACGTCAAAAAACGTTTCTGTTCATGTCTCTGCTGCTAATGATGGAGATAACGATAGCAACGTAGGTGCAGCAAGGTTGTATGGATATCGTCTGAATGACAATCTTAAAGAGTGTGTTTTCACTTTACAGGGCACTGACCTAAGGTTAGAACGTTTTGGCTTCAAGGGACGTTGCACTCGCAATTATTATCGTTTGAATTCCACTATTACCATGACATTGATAAACAAACTGATGTATTGAGGCGATAATGTTTCACGCCATATGGCGAGATGTGGTCACATGAAATGTGTCATATCCACTGGTCGATATGTTGGCCTCGAAAATCTCTAGATATGTCGCCTACTGAGTTTGTACGTCGGTATTTGTTCCACTTGTTTCGCATATATGATTCGCGGGGTGTTTCGCCTATATGATTGGAATGGGTTTCGGTGTTCAAAGAGGTGATGAGAACCAGGGAAAACTATGCAAAGTAATATAAAGGGATGGTTTGGAACGCATTTTATTAAGGGCTTGAAATGCTCAGCGGTGACAAGTTGGTCCCACCTCTTTGTCCTGGATTTAATCCAAAGTTTAAAAACGGGTGACATTCATGTTTCTACTCCGGTGAAGGTTACCAACCTTGCATGGGCGTTTCAGTGGGAAAGTAACACTATCGGAAAAAAAGCTTGAACTTGTAAAATGATAGTTTGATGTTAAGATGACGATGCATGCTATTATTATTATTATTATTATTATTTAACAATTTTTTAAAGTCGTTTAATTTTTATTCGATGATAGTGTACATTTGGATGGAGATGTCTTTTGTAATCGATATACAGTCAGCAGCTACTCGAAGATATGAGGTCCCCGGGACACCATTTTATTAGTAGTGATCCTACTTTGCAACAGAGAACAGTTTTGATGTTAGTTCGCACCCTGTCTAGTCTTGCAACAGAGAACAGTTTTGATACTGGTTCGCATTCTGTCTAGTCTCCCCCATTTTTAGCTAGTATATTGTCTTTTATATTTTCGTACACATTTTATCACCCTTTTTCTGGTGGACAAAAATATATAGGGAAAATTGTAACTCATAATTTTCCTAATTACATATAATTTGCAAATTTGTTTAATGTACACATGCAGATATATTCATGTCAGAAACGTTGTACATGCTGATAATAGCATGAAGACTGTTTATATATATATCATTTAAGAAAAACCTCGAAACACATATATAAACTACACTGTTGCACGATTTATTTTTTTGCACTAAGTTAAAATGTATTTTCGGTGTGCGAATATTTTTGAGCAAAAGCTTAAATTATTTTCCTACGTATCTGCACTTTGCACATTTTAATAAGAAATTTGTTCTCTGCATATATATATCCGAACGTACATCATCGTGTTAATGAATGTCTTTAGAGAGGTTTTCTTGCTTAAGTTCAAATTCTTTCTTAGTATAAGCATAAATTAGCCTTTTACAACATGTAAACGGTGCGAGTACATCAAGAATAGGAACTGAGTTTAATATTTCAAACTAAAAATGCTCTTACATTCTAAATAGAGTTTCAAAATATACAGGCTGATAATATACTCGTTACAGTACCTAGGACCTAGAGATTTCTTGCCGAAAGCAACGAAAAATAAATTTTGTCCATTTAGGACGCAATGACGTCGATTAACTTGCCGATTGACTTTTACATTGCTCAGTGCATGGGTAATTAAATATGTCAGTATTAAATTTATTTTATGACTAAGTTCAAACAGTACAATGAACAAAATTATATTAATTAAACTTTGATCTCATTTGAAGTACAAAACGTTTTGTTTATATTATCTCTTCCGATATTACAGAACCCTTCAGACACAATTCGTGAGTATTGAGAATCACACCAAGACCTTAAGAAAGCTTAATATCTCTTGGCAGCAGAATACATGTTA